>MRSU01002833.1:0-13425 GCA_008369845.1 Trichomonas gallinae | reverse complement strand
AAATCACACATATCAACAATCCTAATTATCACAAAATTAGTTCGAAATTCGCAAAAAATCGAGTTGAATCACTTCTATTTATTAGAATTTCATGAACAAAATCATGAAAAGAAAACAAGTGTAAAACGAATGACCTAAAATTTATACGTCTATATATATGTCTATATCACGCCATCTTAATAACTAACGAATACGGGAATTTCAGGATTTAGTTATATATATATAACAAATTGAATTTCAAAAGTCGGGTCAAAAACGAAAGGTCACATAAGTGTAGAAAAAATGGGCTACCAATTAACGTTTACCAATTATTAGTATTCATGCTACGAATAATCAAGAGAGAAAAAAATGTAAATGGGGATCATATATTTTTTGACATTTAAATTTACATCGATTATTTTGACAAAATCTAATTTACATCTATTGAAAATATCAAAATTTTTGACATAATTTTCAATTTTTATGACGCGAGATTTAGGGGAAATTTTCCAACGGCAACTGATATATGGATGCGAGCTTATTCACTGTGATAACAAGTACTGCGCTAACTGCGACCAGTTTGTGTTATTAGACAAACTTAAATTGGAAAGATCAATAATAGCACGCGAGCTTTCGCTAAGACCAGATGCTAACAGATATATTTGTCGATACCAAAACATTAAAGTTACAAATCCAGAGTTTATCACAATAATTGACAATTTTCACAAATTCGCAGAAGAATTCACGGTAGAAATGAATCCAAACACAATAATTAATAATATTTCGCCAATTTTTACAAATCTATCACTTTTCGGACAAATTTTTACATTAAAAGGCGACGATTTCGATAAATATAATTTTAATATTGATGACAAACGATTTTACGATTTCTCTTCTAAATTATCGGCAATACCAGCTCTAAATGATCAACTTTGCAATCTTATTAGATGTTTAATTAGTGAAATAATTTCAATGAAAAAATTTCGATTTAAAACAGCACTTAGATGTATTCTCACGATATTCTATTTCCCAACACTACTTAATCCACAATGTTTTCAACTACTAGATTGCTTAATTGCAACACTTGCAACAAAACTCGATAAAGACTCGCTGAATGTTCTATCATCTAATTTAGCATCTGTCCCAAATTTGATGAAGCAGATGCTTGGAGTTCTCCATTTTTGTATTACTGACTTCTATTCTAAGATGTTAGGAAATAAAGCAGCACACAATGGGCAAATGTGGAATATTCTTTGCGCTATGAGAATTATTGCACATGCAAATGATATGGCTAGCAATCCAATCCCTTCATCTTCATTTTATTCTCATCATATAAATGAATCAATAGTAATTGACGAAGAGCTCAATAAAATCAATGACCCATATTCGTCATCCCTCAAATTTTCGTTTTTAGAGTTCCCATTCGTTATTTCACTTAAAATCAAATCTCAAATAATCGAATATGAATCGAAAACTATCATGGAAACTGCTGCTGTTCAGTCCCTCCTCATTGGTTTCATCAATGACGGCTTAATATCTAACTCAGATATATACCTTAACCTAAGAGTTCGCCGCGATCATTTAATCGATGACACAATGAATCAACTCACGCGAAAACCGGCAACAGAATGGCTCAAGAGACTCAAAGTTGTATTCGAGGGTGAGTCAGCTGTTGACATCGGAGGTCCTTCTCGCGAATTTATATATTTATTGACCGAAAAACTGTTTTCAACAGATTATGGAATGTTCACACCTGTTAATGGCAAGTATCTATGGTTCTCACCGCTATCTGCAAAGATCCAGGACGACAGCACTTTTACTTTATATGGATTAGTTGTTGGATTGGCGTGCCACAACAATATACTGCTTCCAGTAAGATTCCCCAAGGTGTTATACAAGAAATTACTTGGGTATCACCGCTTCACTTTATCAGATCTCGCCGAAATTGATCCAAATGTCGGCCAAGGATTAATGGATATCACAGACAAAGCCGACAATGATGAAGATATATCGTCATATTGCCTTACATTCACTTATGACATTGATGTTTTCGGTACAACTGAAACAATTGAATTAGTTCCAAACGGAAAGAACATTGAAGTCACGAATGGCAACGTAAGACAATATATATCAGAAGTTCTCAACATGGTTATCAACAAACTCCACAAACAAGCTTTCGATTCCTTCGAAAGAGGTTTCAGAATTTGTTGCAGAGCCAGTACATATAGGAAGCTGTCTGCTGAAGAGTTAGACATGTGTGTGAGTGGAGAAGAGGTACTATATTGGGGTGCTTTGATGAGGACATGCATATACTCTGGTTATAACGCGAAATCAAAGACAGTTATACACTTTTGGGAATATTTCGAAAGTTTGTCGGCTGAAAGAAGATTAAAACTCCTGAAATTCATTACAGGAACAGATAGGGCACCACTAGGTGGACTGGGGTGTGTTAGACTTGTTATAAAGAGGTCTTCGAACATAAATAGATTCCCAACTGCCCATACTTGCTTTAATACGCTCGATTTACCAGATTATGGCAATAAGGGCGTCTTAGTAGACAAAATGGACAAAGCCATTGACATGACAGAAGGCTTCGGAATTGTTTAGAAATATTATTTTTTTGTTTTATATTATAAATTATAAATTGATTATGTCATCTAACTCCTATCCCTCTAAAACACATAGTAATAGCATTAAAAACTAATAACTTATAAATAATAAAAATTATTTTTAACATTTCAAAAATAACAAAAATTTTGAGGTAAAAAGTGAGAATTTAGTAGTTATAGTTATAATTTTATTCGTAGAGTAGTGTAAAGAATTTAATATTAAATTTATTTTGTGCCTGGAGCCTTCTTAAGTGTTTCGAATTCCTCGATGAATTCTGGTGTGATCTTAGCCTTAAGTGTCTGGTGTTTAACAATGAGATCTGTCAAAACTTGTGTGAGAAGTTCCTTAATCTCTGGAACTGTCATTCTTGTCTCGCCAGCTGGGAGCTCTCCTGGTCCATATCTACGCTTGACCTCAGCGAGCTTGTCATCATCCTCCAAGAAGGCTTCGAGATATTTGTAGCAAACATCCTTTGTTAAATCGGCTCCATCCTCTGTCCAGCATGTGTAAGCGTCTGTGAAGATCTTCTCGCGAATCATCTCTGGTGTATCTGTAAGATAAATTGCTGTTGTTCCCTTAGATGCTGTCATCTTCTGGTCGCCTTGAAGGGATGGGATGAAGCGTCCATAGATTGTTGAAACGCGGTTGGATTTTGTCTTGTTAGCGACTTCGCGAGCAAATCTGAAATAAGGATCTTGCTCGCGGCCGCATGGAATTAAGCAGAAAGTGTTCTTGGAGTCGTTGAAAACGTTTGGAACAGCTGGATCCTTTGTTCCCATGAAGTATTCTGGGAAAGCTGGGGCGATTTGGCGAACTGGGAAGAGAACGTAGCCTGTGTTGTGCTCCTCTGTGAAGCCGAAGATGGACTGGATTGTGTGGAGTGACATGAAGCGAGATAATTTGCCTAAGAATGGCTGATTGATATCGAACCATTTAGATTCGCGCATGATGAATGTCTTTTCTGGATTGTATCCCTGTGCGATGATATCACGAATGTTAGATTCTGTGTATTTTTGGATTGTTTCCCATGTTAAATCGTTATCACGCATGAATTTCTCATCGTCTGTAATCTGGATGATAAACCAGCAGTCGAGAGCATCCTGAATGTATTTGTTAATGATAAATGATGTGATATGTCCCAAATGTAAAGCATCAGATGATGGACCTCTGCCTGTATAGATATAGACCTGCTTTCCCTGCTCCTTGGCGTCGAGGATCTTCTCGAGCTCACGGTGGCAGAAGTAGAGGCCTCTCTTCATGAATGGATGTGGCTTTTTTCCTGTGACTTTTTCCCATCTTGCGAGAATTGCGTCGTCAAGTGGCTTAGCACCAAAGTCGTTGATAAGGCGCTCATCTGTCATCTTGGCTGCGCCATCTGTCGCATCAGCGAGCTTCTTTGTCATTTAAAAATTTTTTCTTTAAATATTCAGCCATACATCTCTCAAATTCGGTTTTCTTCGCATTCAGCATTTTTATACTGCATATACACCAAATATCACAAAAAATTGATATTTATTCAAACTTTCTTCTATTTGTCAAATTTTGGATATCAAGATAATAATTTTTAATTTTTAGCAATATATTTTAACTTTAAAATCATTCTTTCACTATAATAATATACATTAGAATGCATTCTATCTTATTTACATAGACAAGTTTCTTATTATAGTGCAAAATATATGACTAATGAAGATGAACAAATTCTACGAATGACATGTAAATCATTCCGATTAGATTTACATGATAGTTTGTCAAATTTTGAAATTCTAGATTATAAATTTTATTTTTTAGCAATATCTAACATGTTCTAACTTATTCTTTTTATATAATCATTTAAAATATGATGTAATCTATCTTATTTAGGTAGATAAATCTCTTGTTGTAGTGTAAAATATTGAATGATGATAAACAATTTCAAAAAATGACAAGTAAAATACTCCGATTACATTTACATGACAATATGTGTCAAATTGCCAATCAGAAACATTATTGACTTTGATTTTTTTCTCGGTAGAAATTTTGCTTCATAACTTTTGATCGGATATGTTATCTAATGATTTTCATCGTGGGCTTCTTTCATCACGTATAATTGTTATGTGTTTAGTGCTTTAATATAAGTATATAAGACTTCATTATTGCATTTCACATCGAAAAAGATGAGATAATATAAAATGCTAATTGCTACAATAAATTTCCTTAGATATTTGGTGTATGATTGCACAATAATATAAATATATAATGGTTAAAATAATAAAGAAATTTGTTGGGTTGAAAGTGATTTTTCGGGATCAAAACTAGAAAATGTTTATCGTTTTCCTAAAAAAATGTTGTTTTCATTTCCTTTTTTAGTCCATTCAGCGACATGGGATCAGCTGCAATACTACCCAAAGATCCAGGCAGAGAAGGTCAATGGTTTTATTGTGCCTGATTTCGATTTACCTTACGAAGGAGAAAAGATTTTGTATCAAAAGCAAAACAATGTTAGACACATTTCTGATAAGGCCCCATTTGTTGGTGTCATAGAGTGCACATTCTTCGGAATCTCTGATGAAAATAAGAGTGTTATTAGTTTAGCGAATACACAAACAATTATTAGAGCCTCCACTTTCTCAAATTTAGTCAACACACACGCAATAAATCTTTCTAATTGCATCAATTCTAAAATCGAAAACTGTATTTTTTCATCAAATACTAATAGTAGCGCGTTGGATCTTCAATTCTGTCACAATGTCGTTATTAATAGTTGCTCTATTACTGGAATGAATGCTAAGTCTCTATTACGAGTCGTTGCAATTCAATTTGATACATGCACGTCAATTCTCGTGAACAACACGTCTGTTGAATCATGCACATTGTACTCATCACCTATTGTGGCTTCGAAATGCAACAATATCGTTTTTAATCAAATGAAATTGCAAAATTGCTCTTATTTCCTTCCATCTTTCATGTTCTTGTGCTCAAATTCGAAGATAACAGTACAAAATTGCCAATTCTTAAGCAACAAATGCAATACTTATTCATCAGGAATTTTATCTCTCGAAAACACGATTTCAGTCATCCATTGCATATTTAAGGATAATATATGCACAGATCTACCCAAAGAGTTCGCTAAATTCACAAATTACCTTTACATTACTTATGTTAGTGGAGTTGTTACGTTTTATTCGACTTCTACGCAAGCTTATCCTCTCAAAACGCCAACATACATCAAGAACCTCATCTTCTATAATAACCAAATAATTGCTGATGATTTGGATAAGTCACAATTCGGATATTACGGAAATGATTTTTATTCTGATACAAATCGAATCACAGTTGAAGGAAACATAGATTTTTCCGGAGTAGACACAGAAAGTTATGCAATCATGGGATTTGCTGATATGTCTAAATTCAGATCAAATATTAAGACAGATTATGCATCATTACCTGATGAGCCACTGCAGTTCACTCCAAATCACAAAGTGCAGCCATTTATGCCGTCATTTTCCGGATATTCAACAAGATTAATTTCTGATGGCGAATCTTTCTACACTAGAACGAAATTAAACTATATTTTGATTGATGGATGCGATTTCAGAAAGTGCCAATACATAAACTATGGAAACAGATATGATAACACAGTATTATTCATTGATTTAGAGAACGGCGGCGCTGTTCACATAGCAAATACGCAATTCGTCGATAACCAGGTTTCAGCAAGTGTCTGTGAGATTTGCAACGTTACAGCACTTTCAGTTGTTGATGTGAAATTCTCACAGAACGTTGCGATCTTTTCCTCAGCGATTATGTGCCATAACATTGATCACGTTAGAGTTAATGATGCTACTTTCATCAGAAATGTTGCATTTACACAAGGAACAATGTCATTTTATAACTGCCCAGATGTTATCATCGTTGGCTCTGTTTTCAGGCGTAATTCTGGATACTTCACAGGTGGTTGCATCGTTTCACAGAACTCTGCAGTTAAAATATGGGATACAGAGTTTTTAAGAAATGATATTGACTTCGAGAATTCACGAGTCAGGATGATTTCTACACCACCTACACCAGAAGAGCTGCTTAAAGTGAAGCATCACATCTTTTCTGATGTTCAAATACACAAAACAACAGGAATTGCGATTTCTCTTTATAAATCTTCACTTGAGCTCGAAAACACAATATTTAGCGACAACTCGATCGAATCTGATAACGAAACAGACAAAACTGGGTCGATTGTAATTGATGGCTTTGATATTTATGCAGATCTTGATTCTATTGTTGATTCTGCAAAAGCATGCACTGATATCAAGTACAGATCGACAAGCACTAATGTAAATCTCACTTACGACAACGATAAGTGCGAATTAAATAAAACATACGAATATTCCGAGCACTTTGAGCCTGTTCTGTCCGTAGTTGATGTATATGACATCGAAGCAGACGGAAATCAAGGCTACAAATTGACAAGCAAACAAATTTCGATGCCGATATATTTACCAAATGAAAGACAAAATGTTCAGCTCGTTATCATTGACAAGAAACCAGTCATACCTCAGCCAACACCAGCGGCAACTTCAGAGCCAGGTTTTGAAGTGGTTACTGAGAGTTTCCCAATTGGAGCGATTTTGGTTGTTTCCCTCATCTGCTTCATCCTTCTCGTCACAATCATCCCGATTCTGTACATATTCAGGAGGAAACCAGAAGAAAACAAAGACGAAGGAACAACAGATGAAGTCGAAGAAGGACTTCTTGACGCACAAGCACCTTAAGATGTTATATTTCTTTTAGAATATAAAAAAAAAGTCAGTTTTAATTTTTCTTTTTTGATTCTAAAATAAAGAAAACAGCCAGGTATCTTATAATTAAGTTTTGTTATAATGTGTAAAGTCTTCGGATACCATTCCTTCTGCCAATCGCTGATTTTAGGATCAGTATTTTGAATTGATTCTAATGGAAACTTTTTTTTGCAAAAAAATCAAAATAACCAAACATCTCCAGACGATTAATAAGCGCGAAAGCGCCGGGAAAATGTTGGTATTGTTTAAAATCGAACTATTCCAAATTGATATTCATAGCAAATGGAATGATGAATGAATATTGTTGATATTTTGATAATGTGTGACTCCCATCTAACGTCCAACTCTAAAATAATAAGATTAACATAGTACATATAAACTTCAGACCTGACTTTTGAAATATACATAGATGTAACAAAAATATTGAAAGATCTCATAGAAAAATTATATGAGTTCTCACAAATGATTTGCATATTTGGGATGAAAAGTGACAAACAGGATTAAAAATCCTGTTAATCGAGTCTACGGCAAATGAAACAAATCCGATGCATGGAGTATTTTACAACGCATTCAAAAAATCGTTCCCCATTCGTGATTATTTGAATATTTCAGTAAGCGGAAATTATCAAGGAAATGGATATTTGAAATATGAGCAAATAATTGAGAATATTGAACATGGAATTGGTTGGGCTTCTAATTTTGATCTTGGTGCATTTATAGAATTTAAATTTAAGAAATCAATTTTATTTTTTAGTGGATATAGCTTTATGTCACCATCTTATGATGATGATAACATGAGAAACTGGCGAGTGGATTGTTATGAAGACTCATCATACATCACTGTCGATAATAGAGTCAATGATTCAACATTATGTCCGAATGCACGTGGTTTTAGTAGTTTTTGTAATATGAATGATAAGAAAATGTTTAAACTAGAGAAAAGTCACTATTGTAAATCCGTCAAATTCGTTTTAACTGGTCCAGATTCAAATGGTGTCCAATATTATATTAGTTTATCAGCTATTGATCTCACAGGTTTTATTTGCGTTGGTAAATATTGTATTCCTAGATACAAAACAGTAAATATCTGCTTAAATAATTTATCGAGTTTAAAGTTTTATATCTTCGTAATCTTAATCCTGTAAATCTTCATATTATCAGGAAATTTGTATTTTATTAGATTAAAAGGCGCTTTTGTAGATTTTATTATAAATTTTTAATTTATTATTTAATGTATAATTGTATTACTCGTTCTTTTCTTTCTGTGGCTGTGGTGTTTCTGCAGGAGTATCTTTTAATCCTGTAGATTCTGTATTATTATATGTTTTTCTTAATTTGTAAAGTTCATTGCTCGAGCGGTCTGTTGGTAAAAGTCCGAGATTGTTAGCAATCGCAAGCTGTGCTTTAAGAGCGAATTTTTCGACATCTCCTTCTCCATCGGCAGCTTTCGTCATAACCGGCAAAACATTGATGTCAACGTATGAGAATGGATTAGAGACCATGTTCCAGATGTGTGGAAGCGGTTTCTGGCGTCTCCAATAATATTCATTCCATCCTTCAGGAACAAGAGGCATCACGTATCTGATTGTTAATGGCTGGACCTTGTGCTCAGTCAAAAACGCTGTTCTGTGGAATTTCAGCGTGTATGGGCCTCCAGGAATTGTTCCTTCTGGGAAAATGAGTACCGGATTGCATTCCGGATTGTTTGCTCTGTCGAGTACCATCTGAGATTGGCCGTGGTTAGCGTCTCTCTTTACATAGACAACATCTACGACATCCAAAACGAGACGGAAAGACTTGACTGATGATACTTCGTGCTTAATGATTGGCGTGTAATAGAACAAAACCATGTAAATAAATGGATCAATCAGGCAAACATGGTTCGAAATGATGAATCTAGCCTCTGGATCGATTTTTCCGTTGATTCTGTAATAGAACACGCCCATGGCTGCATTGAAGAAGATGAATCCGATACGACCAACGAGTCTTGAAGCTTGCCTGCATTCTTTTAATTTGAAATTGAAGGTAATCGAGAAGAATTGTATAATATTGATCAGTAAAACGCAGAAAGAAAAGATAATCGCACCTAAAATCATACGTATTGGTCCCAAAAATAGTAAGAAACAAAAAACTTGGAATACACGCTGAAATGTCGTGAAATTGTAAGCTCTCACGAGTCCCTTGAACTCTTCATCAGTCAGGGAAACAAGTTCTGTGCATGTTCCTTCATGTTTTGGATATGGTGGAGAAGCGGAACCAAAAAACATTTGAAATTATGTAAATCGAAGTAAAATGATTTTTTATATATTATTTGAGTTAAATTTCCTGATTTTAATCAAATTAATAAAAATTATCAAACATTGTCACGTTTCTTTGGAAAATATTTAAAATGCATTATGGAAATCTAGTTTTTTGATCAATATATGCATATTTTATGATATTAAGTATAATAATTACAATTAAAAAAGAATTTGATTCGCGATCAATTTTGTGAAGAGGACGTTAATAATTTGAGAACATTTCAGAAAATCATTATACTGATATGATAGTATATCTAATAATTATTAAAAATACGAAATTTCACATCAAAAGAGAATTTTGATAATTCAGAATCTCAATCTCTGTATTAATCTGGAAATATAATTTAAATTGTAATGTTATCAAATGAAAATGTAAACAATTGAAAGGGTAAAAAGTGCAAAGTTCTTAAATTAAAAATGTAATTATATCATAATACTAACCAATTGTTTGATAAAAATATTTTCGTTGAAAAACCTCATAAAGGCAACATTCTTTAAACCTCATGCTTGCATTAAGCTCATTAAAATATTCATATATTTTCGTTGATCCATATACATTGTCGCATATCTAATTTAAATTCTCCATTACATATAGCCTTCAGCTCTTAAAAACTATTTCATGCAAATAATTTTATGCATATCTCCAAATTATTAATTAATGAAATGCTCAAATTTCATTTTGGAAAATAAAAAAATATCATTTGCAAAGCAAAAGCAAATCTAGAACAAATAAGTGTTGCCAATTAATAATAGTATACAAACAGATTTTAAAAAAGAATAATAAAAAAAAAATATCAATTTGGATAATGATTGTGCTGAATCTTTGACAGGAATTTCATACTTTCAACGATTGAATACTTTTGCTGCGTTGTTAGCCAGTTATCAGGAATTTCAACTCGATCTATTGGAAAATCCCACATTTTGTTTGAAGATGAAGATGGCTGTGAAGGCAAACTGCTACATGATGATGTTGGTGTAATCTTTTGCCTTGCTCTTGGATTAATATTTTGATTTCTATCATCACGAATGTTATCAATTGTCATTAACACATCTGATGATGATTCCTTCGTTGATGATGATGAACTCGAAGAAATATCAATATGAAAATGAAATTTTTTTGGACTTGTGTTTCTTATTCCACGGCGTGGAGAACCACTGTTTCCTGGTGGTGGTTTTGATGGCTCGTGTATCTCTTTAAGTTTGATATTAGAATATCCAGATTTAACACTTGCATTAATTTCGCCAATATTTGTGCTATCATTGTCTGCTGTTGATCTTAAATCGGACTTGGAGATGCTAAAGGCAACTGTAGGAGCTCCAACAGCACGATTTGATGATGCAAGAGTTTCTTCGCTATTTGTTGATGTAAAGTCGCTGAATATGTCCATTTTAGGTGTTGATTTTGATATAGATACCTTTGGTTGTTGGAATTTAACTTTTTCAGGTACATAATTCGTTTTTGTCATCTCAAACAGTCTTTTAGATCTGAGATCGTCATAACTCTTGTTTGAAGAATGTATTTCTGTAGAATATGAAGCTGTTACATACTTTGGAAAGAAATTTGATTCATCATTTTCAACATAAACGAAAAATGGTGAATCATATATAGAATCTGTATTACCCTCAGGTGCTCTATACATATCAACAATCTGATCGAATCGTTTCTCAGATAATTTCTTTGATATTCTCAAATAATTGAAATCATCAATTGGAAAAGAAATTGATGTATCATTAGAACTGTGCAAGCATTCTTTTAACAGGGAAACTAATGATTCTGGTTCGCTTGGCTTTGTTCCATCGATTATTAATAATTTTGGCGAAACTGGCCCTGAAATGAATGTCTTAATCAGATCTATACCTGTATCACCACAGAAACTATTTGATATATCCATATAACTTAAAGTTTTCGAATTTGTTTTCAAAAATTTAAATAAGCTTTCGATTGTCAATCCAAGCTTGTGTTCTTTATCTCCTTGAAGAACTAAGTGGGAAAGTTGAGGAGAATTTGCTAAAGCTGCATATAAGCTAATTATCGAATTATCTTCTTGTGAAAGTGAATGCGAACAAGAAAAATATTTCAAATTTTTCTGATTGGATATAAACTCATTAAACTTGCTATTGATAGGATTATAATCCCAAATTAAAGAAATAAACAAATTCGGATGAATTGAAGGAAGATATGTGAAAATTTTGTTCCATTCTACTGATGAGCATTTCGTATTGCTAAGAGAAATTCGCAGACCTCCATCATAAGTTCGATCGATTGATTTGAAAAATGTTAATAATGAATTATCGCCCCATTCAACGTTATTAAGCATTAAATTAGTTAGTTTTGGAGGAAATTCTAAGTCAAAAAAACCAAGTTCCCTGCAAAAATTCGAAGATAAATTCAAAGTTGTGCAATTTGGTAATTTGGACTTCACAGAGCGAGAAAGAAAGTTAGTAATATCTAATCCGCAGTTTTCGATGCTTAAAAACGTAACATTCGTAATTGATGGAAATATTGCATAAAAATTGAGATTCTGCATCGAATTAAGTGATAATTCAATCAGATTCGATAAGTTTCTATCATTAAGAAATGTGAAGAAAAAATAAGTCAAAGCTTTCGGTAGAATCGCATTCGTGAAATTTAATGAAGTGAGCTGAGTCGTTTTAGCATATTGTAGCAATGTTTCTAGATGGTTCTCGGTCATTTTCGAGTTTTTGAATGAAAATGCTGTAATTTTCGAAAATTTGTTATTTTGCAAATATTTCATGAATTTTTCAAAGTAATTTGACATTACTCCGTTGAATTGTATATGTTCTATGGACCCTGAGTCTTTTGCAATATCAGTTGAATAATATAATTCATCCCTTTCGTTATTATTAACGATCAAACTTGTTATATTCGGAATTAAAGGTATTATATCAGCGCATGGCTGAATATAGTTGGCATCTGTAATAATTTTGGAGAAATCAACTTCTTGTTGTGCGAAAGTCAGCTGTTTGTAAATTGAATTATAACAGTTAACGAGAACAGGGTTATTTTTGATTTGAATCTTCTGCTTTAGGCGTAGTAATGCTGAATTGCAGTTTGGTTTTGGATAATTTGGACTTAAAACTAATCCGCAATTTAATAATTCCGAAGTTTTAAAAATTCTTGGTAAAATATCGAGAATTACGTTGTATAGATAGCTAATTTGATCTGATTGATACTTTAAACTCGTTTGTAAAAATGTAATATTTAATATTTTATCTTGAGTGTCGATTTTCTTTAGTAAAAACCACGAGAATTCCCTGCAATCGTTGACATCTGATCTAGTTTGGACGATGAAATGTGTATCTGATACCGTTATTGTTACATCTCTCGTTAATATTCTTGAATCTATTGACTTTGCTTTGATAGTAGCTCTCGCGTTGATTTTTCTTTGCTTAGAATTGTTCTCTCGAGCTTTGTTTCTATCATTCATAAAAAAGATTTTCCAAAATTTGTCACTTTTATATAAATTAAATAAATTTTTATAACTTAATTTCCGTCATTTTCTCATTATATAGATTCGAAATATCAAAAAATTAAACAATATAGATTTTTAATTAATGAAATTTATTTGATTTTAATCACTTTAACACTACAAACAAATATTTTACATCCATATAAATAATATTTCAAAGCAAAATTAGCTAAAAACAAAATATATTTTCAAATACCGTATATGAATTTGAGGGTCATAAGTGAATCTGACGGTCATCTCTCAATTTTAGTTTACAAAATAATGGTACCA
>MRSU01002830.1:0-13733 GCA_008369845.1 Trichomonas gallinae | reverse complement strand
GACAGCAATCGTAACCTCGAGAGTTTGCTCTCCGAGTGTCTCGTTGGCGAAGCCGCAGCAGCAATTCCATTAATTCTTGGAATGCTTCGCTACAACCCATCGCAGAGGATTTCAATTGAGGAAGCTTTGTGCTCTCCTTTCCTTTCCGATGAATACGAGACAGATCCATCCAATCTCCCAACAATTTCCTTCGCGGAATCACATTCTCTTGATATTGCTCAGAATTCTTTCAACTTCAAACCAGACTCTATTTCACCACCGGTTCGTCCACTTCGTGTGGCTTTAGTTCCAATTACAGTTTAATTCTGTTTTTTATTGCTAATGATTGACTTAGTGTCAATTACTTCCTTAATATGACTTCGTGTCATCTTACTGCTTTACTGTTAGACTTCGTGTCTTTTTGTTTTTGTTCTTAATTTTGCAAATATCGAGAATATTTGCGCCTTATTGAATCCTGAACTTAGTGTTCCTGATTCACCTTATGGTCCTTGCGACTATTCCTTTTATCCTTTATTGCTATATTATTTCACCCTCTTTTTTACTCATTAGAGTAAAATTCTTTTATTTATGTACTTTTTCTAATTTTTCATCATATTCACATGTTTATTATGTATATCATCACTGCAGCCATAGTCATAGCCAATATCTTCTTAATTGAAATCATCTTCAATAATTTCAACAGCAAAATCAAAGTATTCATAAAGAGCAAACTGTTTCCCCCATTAAATGAAATGTAAAAGTAGTAATCTGATGTTTGATGCACTTGTTCATCAATATTTTCTACATTAAATATTTATTTCCAATCTCTGTTGTGAATTCAAACTACCATAGATACAACATAGAACCTCATTATTCAGATTTTCAAAAGGTAATGAATTTTCCCAAATTACCAGAGAGTAATGGCAAAATGAGAAACAATACCATATGGACGAAACTTATGCAAAGTTCCTTGATTCTGCTGAAGTAATGGATCCTGTCTTGAAAAGTTAAGTTTTCTCCATAAATCAAGTTTATGAAATACCAGCTGTTACTTATTGCTACATTGACAGTATAACTAGAATTCCGGATTTATTTGTAACAAATGGAATAAATTTGAAGATTCAGAATTTTTTTGTTCAACTCGGGAAATATTTGAAAATCAAAATATATTGATGTATCACACTCATTATGCACCAGTCCACTTTTGAAAGGACCAACTTTTCATAGAAAATTCGATATAAATTGATCTTCTTTATTATCAACATTTGTTTTGCTTTTTAAAATTATTTGAATTTTTTTACGCCCATAAAACCATCATTCATTTTTTTGAAAAGGCGGCATTCTTTTATCAAAATTAATCAACTCTAATAATACTTGAAGATATTACATCATTTTTACGAATGAAATTTTGAGAATGTTAAAGAATAATAAAACATTAACTACACACATCATTAATTAATATTTTAAATGGATAATCCGGTTGTCAGTTTTTGTCAAATTGATAAGTTTACATACATGAAATCATTCAAAATATTTTTTGGCTTTGATTGAAAAATAAGGATAATGGAGGGCTCTACTGTGTCACCAATGACAAGTGCAACCATATCCAATAGTTCTAATGATTCTCTTATTACTATAGACAAAGTCGGTTTAAAATCAAGTAATAAAAAACGAAATTTCACTACAGCAATGTCGCAAGAACAAGTAAAAGAAGCCTTGGCTAGAATATTTGCATCTTACTATGAAAATGATTCGCTTGATCAAATTGCTATTTCTGAAAATTTATCAGTTAGAAAGCTTAGAGTAATTGTTCATACACTCAAACTATCTACAGTTGCTGAAACATCTGTCAGGAAGTCATGCTTATGCGAAGTTCTTGAAAAATTCTTAAAAACAGATCTAATGATTGTGAAATACAGGCATTACCAAGATGAAAAAGAGAAATCCGCTCAAAGAAGAGCTGAAAAAAGGCTAGAAATAGAAGCTAGAAAAGAACAAACAATTAAAAAAGACCGAAATATAGATCAAATACCAATCCAGCCAATAATGCCTATCAGAACGAGATCTTACAGACAAAGAAATGAAATAGAAGTACAAAAACAGACTAATACAGAATCAGATTCGGATCACAATATACCAATGATTGCAAATGTTTCAGACATAAAACACGATTCTACTATCCAACCTATAACTTTGGATAACGGAATCCGCGCAATTCAAGTTCTACAACGTTATAATACCATAATTTGGAAACTCTCTGAGAAGATTTCCGAACTAGAAAAGGCTATCTCTATATTAGCTGTTAGAATATCAGAGGCAGAAGAGATGTATGGCGTGTGATCTCTTTTTAATATTATTTTTTATTACTTGCATGGCGAATATGCTCACTTTCACTATGCAATGAATACGTTTGCAGAGTTTCCAGCTGAATTAGATAATTGTCACTTGTTGAAGTTTTCAATGGGTTTTAGCAATTTTTGACATTTGAGAACATTTAGTCACTTTTTTTGAGAATGCTATTCTCATTATAATCACAATCATGTTGATCTATTCGCATTATACCGTGAACATAATATAATGGCACGGTGGTTCAATTGATACTCCATTATCTTGATTACAAAATTTTTTATAGATAATTGCCGCAATTCCTTTGGGTATATAGAGTTGGCATACTGCAACGTCTTCCAGCGAATTGTATTTAATTTCCAATATTTTTCTAGATTTTATTTGTAAATTATCATGTATTTTTATCTTAGTTTTTCATTTTTGTTCTATGTATTGCAGATATATCCTTGATTTTGGCAATTCGGCATTTCAATATGCTAATTTTCGGTATAATTAATTTCATTATAGCTACTAATTCGTTATATGGAGGAAAATATTCAGTCATTTCTTTTATTTACACCATTAAATCTTTCTCGAATTTATATTTGAAGGTAATTAGATAGCAAAAGAATAAAATTGAGCGATATTGACAAGTATAATTTTTAACTTATGCATATGGTTGAAGAATTTAATATTTTTCGATGAG
Source organism: Trichomonas gallinae (assembly GCA_008369845.1). Lineage (NCBI taxonomy): Eukaryota > Parabasalia > Trichomonadida > Trichomonadidae > Trichomonas > Trichomonas gallinae. The sequence continues at coordinate 10,723 of MRSU01002830.1, read as the reverse complement.
TTTTTGAATAGTTGGCGAAACACCAAAGAGTTTTGAATCAAAATCCTATATCAATATGGTATAATATTTAGGTCTCACTGAAATTCAATAAAAGAGGAAGCATGAATATAGCATCTATGAGAATTTGCTATGATTTATGAAAAAAAAAGGACGAGTATATCTTGTGAATACAAGACAATATATCAAAACTCATATAGAGTGTGTTTCATATCAAATAGATTCTTTTCACATAAATTCTCGAGCAATTTCCTGCATTGAGGAAAAAAAATTGACATTGAAAAAAATATGTCAGTTTATTTGTCAAAATTTTATTAAAGGGAAAAATTACCCATTAAATTTATCATTTTAAAGAATAGGCTAATTTTTGGATAATAATACTAAAAATAGCGAAATTTTGCAAAATTCGTATAATTTAAAAAGTGACACTGACGATATATATTTGACAAGTTTACAAATTTATAAATAAATATGGCAGCACCAGCTCCACAGCAGCAACCGACCCCAATCACAGTCTACCCAATGAACGAAATGAACAGCACAATCAAGTACAACCTCATGTACCTCCCAATTTACGTTTCTAACGAGGACGAGAAAATGTACATCGCTGGACAACCATTAGTTCAGCTTCCACCAGTCAAGCCAGAAGGATTCTTAGATTCCCTCTCTCACACACTCTCAATCGCTGGAAATAAGATCAATGCAGCAGTTCAGCCAGTTGCTACAAAAGTTGACAGCGCAATCCATGTTGCTGGCAACAAGATCGCTGAGACATCCTCTAAAGTCGCTAGCAAGGCTTCAGAAAAGTATCACGAGGTTAAGGACAAATATACAAAGAAGGAAGAGAAGCTTGAAGATGAGGAGCTTCCAAAGGAAGAGGATGCACCAAAAGCTGAGCCAGCCCCAGCTGAACCAGCTCCACAGAATTAAAACATTTTTTAAAAAACAAAATTCGTCGTAAATTTCATTTGAATAAAATGGCGTGCGTATAAACAACAAATTACTAGCTAATTGACTAAATTAGCAAGGATTTCTAATTTTTTTTATTATTGTTATTATCAACTCAGGCCATAATATATAACATCTTTTTGTTGATACCCATCAAAATAATACTATAAGAAAGAGTCCAAATTTATATAATTAATTTGAAATCAATTTTTTTTTCTGAAATTGTATAATTCTTAGTCTTATATCATGTACTCTTTCCTTTTAAAACATTAGCAAATGCAAACAAAGATAAAAATAAAGCAAATCAAATAATTCAATTATTCGTCAATATGTATATGCATATGTCAACTTTAGAGCCATACCAGATAATATAACTGCTTTATTCAGAAAAATTGCATAAATAACATAAATAAACAAATTGTTTAGAATAAATAACATATTATATAGGAACAAACAAAACTTCGCCATTTGAACAAATGGCAAACAAAGAATTCATTTCAGGAATGAATTTCAGTGATAAAACAGTAGAATTGCATTTGCAAATTTGAGATAAACCTTTGTCAATGTTAAAAACTTCGCCAATTCTCAAAACTCCTTCAGTATCAGCTACAACAACGTTGTCAAATCCATCTAATGACGTCCACATGGACCAGCAGCTGAAATCGAAATCTGCGTCAAATTCTCTCATGAAGAGTCCATTGATATTATACAAAAGGAAGACGTGGGAAACATCTCCATCCACTGCTCTCATCGCGTCAACGAGCACGAAGCCCATTGACTTCGTGATCAAGACAGAATGCGGCATCAATCCATCCTTGACGTCAACAGCATTTGTGAGAGTTCCCCTACTTAAAGAAATGAACAACAAGCATCTGTCGCGTGTTCCAGCAACAATCTGATCGAATGACCTGGAAACTGCCATGCATGTGATTGTATTTCTGTATGTTCTGACTATAGATGGGGCAGAGTCAGTTTTCTGGATCGAAATTGATGCATCGTTGCCTGCTAAAACTGTCCACACTTCATCTGTTGTGCATGAAACAACTTCTGCATGCGATTTGATTGTTCTGTACATGTTATGCTGCTTACTTAATGGAAAGTTGATTAATTTGATTTCAGTTAAGTCGTCTTTCATGCAAAAAGTTGTCTTTGTTGATGAAAAATTCAAAAACGTTACATTTCTGTCGGTTTCTTTCGTCAAAGATGGAGTCAAATTTATCTGGCTCGTTGCAACATCAACGTCATATTGTGAAATAACATGTAATGAATCTTGTAATTCAGTTAAAGTGAAGAATGCTATTTTTCCATTGTTGGCATTGAGCGTTGATATTGATGCAGCCTTCAATGTTCCGTTAGGATTGATTTTATACGTGTTTCTCTGTGTGTATTTCTTTTCTGTAATTATTGGATCTCTCTTTGGATGTGCTTCGTTGAACAACTGTGGAGGAATCTGACCGATTTGATCCAGATTCAATTCGATGTCAATTTTCAGGAATTCGTCGGTTTTGTTGTTAGGATCATCCCAGATTTCTTCATAAAGCTCCTTCCTGAAGACATTATTAGCATCAATGGCAGCTTGTCCGTATCTCTTGTTGCCCCATATCAAATCAATCCACTCGTTGATGTGTTCTGACACATAATCACTTTCAAGAGCTTTCCTGTGCAAATAGATGAACTCGAAGGCGTCTTTCGCCCAAGGAGGCATTACAACATCGCTGATAATCATGTCGAAGCTCGAGCCCAAGTCGAATTCGTTGCAGTTGAGCAAAAATTCAGGCATGAAGAAAAATTCTGGAACTAATTCTCTGAAGTCGCCTTGTTGCTCAGAAATTAATCTGTATGAATCAGCCAAAGAGAAGAAAAGTCTAGAAGCATGATCAAACCTTCCTCCCTGCATGTCAATGTGAAGAGTCGTGAATGGCTCAATTCTCAACAGCCAAAGATAAACACTCAATGGATTAATGTAACCATTTCCGTATAGATAAGGATCCATGTCCATCAAAACTAATTCATCGTATTTCATTTTTAGTTCTTTGAGTCTTGCTTCTGTGAATGCACCAACTGGTTTTGAAAAATCTCTGAATATTTCAGTGTTTTTGAAATCGATTTCTTTCGATTGAAAGTCCTTTAATACCCACGGAAAAACAGGATATTGCGAGGGATTAGAAAATGTTCTTCCTGAGAAAATATTTAAATACATTAAGTAATCGAATGTTGTTATTTCTCGCTTCACCCATTTATTTGTTAAACCTGTTGAAGCGAAGAATGTCTTGAAATCTGTTGTCTGGAAATATTTTCCTGGTCCTCCCAAATGGAAGCTTTTGATTATGTGATTAATTATTTGCGTTGGATCATTGTCGAAATAAATCAGATAAGAACGATGCGAATCCAAGAAAATCTCCATTCCAAGTAATATATGTCTGTATGTTCGCCACAGCAAACCCGTGATTTCGTCTTTTTGTATCACGATTCTTTTTGAATTTTGTGATTTTTGTATAACAATTCTCTCGGAAAACAAAGTGAAAAAGGCGTCAATAGCAGATTTGCATGTATTAATTCTGCATGGAAGTCTGAATATTTGTCTATCACGGATTTCTTGAACTGCTTTCTTAGCTTTTGGCGAGCGGCTTCCGTCTGGCAACTCAATGATTGATGATGTTGATCTATGCTGAGAATTTCTTTTTCGATTTTCAACAATTTGTTTCGCGATGTTAACATCACCTCTGTCTCTGATCAGAGAAGCCTCCATGTGGTCATCGAATGCGAAGTTCCTCCTCATCTTGTAAGGACAGAATGATGTTCCGCACCAGCCGTTGTCGCGTTTGAATCTGACGATTTTCCTCGACGATGGCGGAAGAGAAGAATTCCACGGAGCTCTGTCTTGCGTCAAAGATCTCCACATGTTTATCCAGAGCTTCTCATTCTCTTGTATGTTGTCTTTGATTGAGTCCTTGAGAGGCCCAAGAACATCATCTGGTCTTAAAATCTTCGGATTCGTGTGTTTCCTGAAAATCGAAACAATTTGGGCAGCCAAATCTTCACCAAAAACTATTTCATCATCAAACTTCTTGTATGGAATGTTTGCTTCTCTCTCCAGGAACTTTTGGGCTGCATACTGCTTCTCGGATTCTGTTAGATTCAGTGGAGGAGCATTTCTTGTATCATACCTCGCTGCCTCGATTTTTGTGTAAATCAAAGCTAATCCTTCTTTATTTACGATTTTAATGTTTTTCTCTAGAAACTCTTCAACAGTTGTTGGATCATCTGTGTACAAATAAGCACATAGTAAAAGCATGTCATCAGGCTTGACAACATTTAATGGGCTGGACGAAATCTTTTCGAAGTTGGAAGTCATCATGAAAACTATTGTTGAAACTATAGCAGAATCTGCCCATTTTCCAACTTCGTTCAATCTTAAACCGAAGTAAACTTTTTGGTCTCCAGCGTTGATCATGTATGGTAGATGCTCAGGTCTCTCAATCATCTTCAGTTTACTCACATAATTTAGCTGTATTTTCTGGTGACAAAATGGAGATTTAACGTATAATTCTTCTAATGCCGGATTCCATAGATGACAAGTTCCGTCCATAGGCATCGGCCTGAAGAATATGAACCTAAAAGCAATCTGGAATGCTGATATGTGCTTTGAAATAGGCAAAGAGTGCTGCATCAAATAATAGCACATTATTGTCAAGAACTTGTTTTGTATATATTCGCCTTCCTTTATCATATTTAATATTCGTCCGAATAAATTTATCAAATAAAAACTTTCCTTCCATTTTTGAGGGAAACAACGGATAATGAAATCGATTACATTATTGACTGTTGTCTCCTCTGATGTGTAGCATGCTAATATTGGATAAACAAGTGAATAATCTTCGAAATAATAATTCATTGATTTGTCAAGACTTGTTATTAAATCATTGACTTTGTTTTCACCTAATATAATTGCATTCCAGCATGCTAATGGAAACAGCTCAGTGATTCCACTCTGTATCAATAGCTTGAGATGTTGATAAACAAATTCTGTGGCATAGGTTCTGTTGAATAAATACATTAATCTTATCACAATGTCTGGTAATTCTTTCCTTTTATTTGGAACATCATTGTAAACTTGAACAATTGTTCTAATTATTGCAATTGATTTTGCACCTTGTGTTGGATCTATGCATTTGATTAGCAAGTTCACATTACTGATAATCATCTGCTTTATGTTGATTGGTGTGTCAGGCGAATTAGCAATATCATGTAGATAAGTGAACAATGATTCATTTTGCTCTTCGTCGATTGAACATGCAAGAAGTTGCATGAATTTGTTGAATTCATATTCAGTTATACCTTCAATGATGTATTTGTCGAGTATTTCGTATATATACCTTCTGCATTCTTTTATGTTTACATCTTCTCCGTTGAATCTTTCCTTCTTGATGTAAGCCCTTTCTAGCGGTTGTATCCAGTAGTAAATTCTCAGTATTCTGACGTAATATGGGAAAGAGCGGACTTTCATTGGTATTGCGAAATCAAGCTTGTATATTGTTCTTGCCCAGTGCTTGAGTATTCTAATATGCACGCGCGCTGGTGTTCGAATCCAAATCTCAATGTTCAGCAAAATTTGTGAATACAATTGCTTGATTAATTCAGGAATTGTAAGGACTTGTATTAGTCCGAAGAAACGCATGTATAGTTGATAAGTCAAATGAGATTGATCAGCAGCGAGCAATAAATGAGCAATAGCGCGGAAACCGCTGACATCCAAAAATGAAATTTGCGCTGAATCACCGAGATTCAAAACGTTTTTAAGAATGTCAACAGCAATTTCTTCGAGTAGATCAGATTTATTGTTATTAGCATCTGGTATATCTAGCTGCGCAAACAGAGGAATAACGCTTTCAACATTGCAAATATCAACGAAAACAGTTGCAAAAGTCGGCTCAGGCTTCATATGTTTTAGTTGGCATTCGCAGTGAATGCTTGCGTTACAGATTGTCTTGCATGAGAACAAGCCATTGGACTGCTGGCTCTCGAAATGCAATGTTCTGTTGGGATGATTCAAAACGTTTCTTGGGCCAGCGTCGTAGGCCAGTGCTGCATCATCGTCAGAGAAGGGAACATTGTAGATGTCAAAGCTCGACAATCTCATTCCTATTATTGGCGTGTTCTTGTATTTCTGTGAGATCTGGTTAACTTTAACTGTCACTGGGCCAGGCTTCATTGACAAAATAGCGAATTTTCCGATGATCCCATTATTTATTATACTTCCGTTGCAGTAAACAAAAACTTTGCAGCCGAGTGGACCATTTACGACAGTGTTTAACACAACTGTGACCTGTGACCACGATTTATGTTTTAATGGTAAATCAAAGTCCCTTTTATAGCTCAAATCGTCGCTGTAAACTCTTACATCCAATAAATTGTTTTTTAAAGTGATTTTAAGTGAGTGATAATTATTGTCTGTCACCCAGAATAAAATTTGACCTGTTTTCCTGTCTTCTTGGTTGACGTAATAGATCCAGAACGAAATAGTTAAGTTGCTCCCGAAGTCACTTTCTTGCATTCCTATTATATTCACTTCCGAGTTTCCGTCAAGGTTCATGTAAGCTGACGGAATTTTTGACGTTTTTAGAAGCATGCTGTTGAAGGCGTTGATTACATTGTTGTGGAAGAAAGGTAGATGCTCGCCATCAACGAGACTCATTAAAGAAATAAATCGCTGAACAACAATTGGTGAAGTATTTGTTGAAACAATTGTCACAATAAGTTGCAGAACTTTGTCGATGATTTCGATTGTTTGGTTCCCTTTTATTCGCCACTCGTCGACGAGATCTATGAGAAATATATCGAAGTATCCTTCGCTGCATTTCACACAGTTCATCGTTGACTCACTGCATAACTGGATCAAAAACCCTAATATTTCGAATAATTTTGGTGAATTTAGAAAAACTCGAACGAAAAGTGGTAAAACTTTTGGCTGTTTGATTTCGAAATTAGGCAAAATGTAAGATAAAGGCCTGCCTGCGATGATGTGCACTAAGTTGTCTCTTATTTCCGTTGTCGGGTCATTTCCCGTGATTCTGTTTATTGCTGCTTCAACAGCAACTAATTCTTTGATCTGAATTGAGTGATCAATTGAGCAATAGGCCAAAAATGTTACGGTATCCATTAAAACTGTCAATGATGCGTCATTTGGCAATTTTGCGAGGTTTTTACAAAGATTTTCTGTAATTGCAGAAAAATTAGTCGCAATTGATGGAGATAATGCTATAGTTGCATTAATTATCGATAATACATCGTGAATAATCTCTAATTCAGAAAAATTAAACAAGGAACTAACGAAAATTTGTGTTTCATCAACAAATTCTGGAGTTACTGAAGAAGCACGACTTAAAAACGATCTAAGAATACCTTTTGCATGTGTCTGTGTCTGCTTCTCGTAGAACATTGAATAAAACATCTCTGCAAAGACTTTTGAACTGAAAAATTGGAATAAAAGCTTCTTATCTCTGCAAATACTTGCTAAAAGTATTAAAATAGACTTTCTTGCTGTTGTTTCTGGCTCTGTGTCGTATTTTCTATAAGATAAATATGGATTTAATATGCCTAAAGAGAATTGTTCAATGTATTCATTTGAAATTTTGAGATTTAATGTAGATAATCTCATCATCATTTCAGAATATAAGTATGGATATGAATATGCATCGAAAAATATTTCTTTGATTTGATTTTGGGAACAATTAATTAATAATTCTATTGCATAAGCTCTAAGTACATTTATTTGTGTGAAATCATCAGAACTATTGAAAACTGTTTGTGTAGGATTGAATATGTTGTCATTATAAAGACAGGAAGCTGGCAAATCGAATTTTTGTTTTTTTACCAAGCGTAAGCAGATATATAAGAATGTTAAGTACTGTTTGTAATCATTTACCTTTGACTCATCATACAATACTTTCACGTAGTTAGAAACAAAGATTGCTGTGTAATTTTGATTAAATGAAAATGAATCTGAAATTAGCTTAATTTTCTCAAGAAATGATGGTGCAAATAGACTCTGTTCTTTAATAGGTTCCAGTTGAATGAGTTTTTCTGTAATATTAGTTAAATTAATATCGAAATTTGTCGAAATTGGAGAATAATACTGCGAAACATTTATAAATTCGACTTTTGAGCATGTATTTGCTAGTTTGATTGGTTTAATATCAAAATAAACGTTTTTCGTATTAATTTCATTTGTTATTGCGTTAATAAGTGGTATTATAAATAAATTCGTTATTTCTGTGCCTGCATATTTAAATGCTGCATTCATGAATTGCAAAGAAACTAAATCGAGATTAAATATTGAAACTGCAATTTTTTGAAAGATTGAATCAATTACATTAACAGGAAAAGATTTTCCTAGTATTTTAACGCGATTTGTAATGAAGCTCAAAAGATTTTTTTGCGTATTTATTGGAGTTTTTGAATTAACATCGAAAACTTGAAGGGCAACAGATCCTAATAATCCATATGTTTGTAATGGTAGCTTTTCTACTTTAGAAAAATATGTCTGTAAAGGATTTATCAATCGATCATAATTATAAAATAGCAAAAACCGAAAGATAAGTTTGTAACAGTAGTAAAACGCAGATATGGAGAGCTCTTTGTAGTCTACAATACAGCTTTCATTCGTTGAAATATTGATTATTTGAAGGCAATTCAATAGATTCACTAAATATTCTGGATTTCGGCATTTAACGAAGAAATTATACCATGATAAGAATGAATATAATACAATATTTGTAAATAAACGTGGATACCTTATCCGAAATGAATCGTTTTTTGAGATTTTCTTTAAAAATTCAGGATAGAACGGAAATTTAAACCTAATACTCTCTAAAATTGTAAATATATCATCATGGGGCTGTATATCTCGCTCTACTTGTTTTATAACGGATGGATTAATTTGCGGAATTAGAATTTCGCTAAAAATAGAACAAAATTCAGGATCAACTGGTTCTTGAGGATCAAAGTGAGCGTCTGGTAGAGAAAGAATCTTGATGCAGAGAATTGGTTCGTCTAAAAGTTGCAAATTCTCCATTGCTCTACCGGAAATAAATAAAACCATGCGATTTTTTCTGCTTATTAATCTTTATTATGTATATTTCACTTTCTATATTATCATTATATTGAAAAACTCAAAGTTTTGGCTAATTTTTTCAAATTTCATGATTATCATGCATTATCATCATATTTCAACATTAAATATAAACATTGAGACAAAAATCCTCTATATTATACTAAAACAAATCAACATTGCATAGAAATAATTTTTGATATATCATAACAAGGCAATCATTGGCTGCCTAGTTAAATACAATAGCTGTCTAATATATGCTTGTCAAATCGCAACAATCAATATATAAAATTGAGAGTTATTATTTTGAAGGCTTTAATTGCATCCTTGCACTTGGAGGAACAAATGTTTTTGGAACAGTACATGTCTTTCCTATAAATCTTGGCGCCATTTGAAGAACTGGTGGCTTAACAACTTTCAGAGGTATTTCATCGCCATCAAAATGTGATTTGAATGGCTTCCTAGCACTCTCTGATGCAGTTATATTAAATCTTGGTACTTGCACAGGTTGCGAGTCTTCGTCTTCTTCTAGATTAGTTTCGTCAGGAAAAGGTTCCATGGTTCTAGGATTTAATCGGCCTGTCGCAAGATTCACTGCGTCAAGCTGGTTCAGATCATCACCAGCAAGATCGCAGTTTCCGTTCTCGAAGCAAGGAACAGTTGATTTAGATCTAGGATCATATACCTTTTGCTGTCTGAAAACAGAAATTGCGATGTCAAAAGATTCTCTGTAACCTGGCGGAAAAATTATTTTTCCACCTCTTTCTGCAAGATCTATTGCGAGATTCCCACTCCCGGTCTGGCCAACGAGTTTGAATGCTGTTCTTATTCCTAGGTTTGGCGCAGATGGCAAATAATCGCATCCTGAGAGAATGCAAGCTTCCAAAATCATCCTGGAAGTAAAATTTTGTAAAATTGGAACAGTTGGTAGGTCTGAGTACATAACTGTATCGCAATTTCCATCTGAATCGAGTTTAAATATTGTAAGTGGACACTCGTAAGGAATTAGATCAGAATCTTCTGTAATAACGAAATCACATATTTTTGTTCGAGCTAAATATGAAAGTTGAGCATCTGCTTCGTAGGGGGCAACTATAAAATCGATGTTTTTCTTGCGCAGCACCTTAAATAAAGGCTGTAATACTTGTGGTGAGATATCAATTGCTTTTTTGTAGTATTCATATGCTTCTGATGTTAATCCTCTTCTTAATAATTCTTCTGCTTTATCCAAACTTAATGATCTCATTGCTCTTCTTTTTTCATTTGTTCCTAATTTTGCTGGAAGTTCTCGACCATCAAAAACAATAATAGGTTTAATGCAATTATCAATCAATAACTGCACTCGCTTCATAAAAAAAGTAATATATGCGCGGCACGGAATTCCTTTTGCAATATCTTTTGCACAGGAGACGCAACCACGGTGAAGCCACACGAAACCATCAACACCGGCCGTTTTCCCTTTGAAATTCGATATATTTTGTTTCTTCAATACAGGATTAACCAGGGAAAGCAACCCTGCGATTCCCATTATAATAAAAGGAAGTTCACTTTGACATGTGTCAAATTTCAAACGTTTCGGTGACAAAACAATTAAGGGGGTAGGTTTGAATGGTTTACAAAATTTGAAAAAGTGCTTCATATCAGCCAGTCAGAGCGACGCCCATGGGG
>MRSU01002816.1:0-16769 GCA_008369845.1 Trichomonas gallinae | reverse complement strand
GTCAAGAACCGCTTCTTGGCACTCGAAAGAAAGGCCCAGCGCCTTGAAAACGCTTCAAGCTCCAGCTCATCAGAAGACAATGTTGAGCCAACAGTCCCAGAAAAGAAGTTCGTCATTCCTCCGATTTTGTCTCTTGGTGTAAAGTTCCCAACAGACATGATGCTCCCTCTCGTATGCTAATCACAATAGCAATTATAGAGCTTGCTCAGGAAGAGTTTTTGAGCACTTTTTGTTAATTTTCATTCTCAATGATTTTTCGATTGTGCAAAAATATATTATTGTTTATTAATTTTGTATTTATGCGGTTTTCACTGTTACCATAAACATTTCTATCCTTTCTATCCCCTAATACAAAAAATCATTATTTACTGAGTCATTAATTTGATGTTAAAGAGAACTATTGAGTAATTCAGATACTATTTCATGTGTATGCAAAGCCAATTAAGCAATTTCCCTTAATAATCTTGTTTTAAATTGATCGTGCAAAATTAATCATATTTTTCAAGCCTTTGGTATAGGAAAATGAGTGTAAAACAAGTATCTATTAAATATATGAGCTAATAATGAGGTCCTGTGCATAAAAATAGACCAAAAATTTTGATGAAATTTCGAGACTATCAATTTTCAAGCTATGGGATGCATTTTTTGCTTGTACACACTTCATTTCTCATTGTAAAGTTCCTAAAATCATTATTTCGTAGATTAAATTTTATTGGAAATTAACTCTTTCATATGAAAGAATTTGAATATTTGGGTGTTTCTCAGGCAGCAATTACTAAATATTGAGTCAAATATAAAATCAATAGAATTGTTGTTTCCATAACCGATATTTATAAAAAATAGTATATTCTGACTGCATGCTTTTAAATATAATCTTTGTTTTTGGATTGCTGCAATAAAAAAAACGTCTATTCAAATTATTGTGTTACTTGAAATTGATTACATATGATTATTTCCTTGTTAGGGATGTAAATATATAATAAATGAAAAAACAATCAAATTGATAATTGAATGCATCCTTTTTTTACATGACAGAAATTTTTCAGAATGTATGCGATCTAAACTATTTGTAAAAATGTAGTATTATCAAATATTGGAGGAATTAAATCTCTCATTGAATTTTTTGTGATGTCTGAACTTTTCCAATTTTAATTTCAAATAAATCATGAGCGATTTAAGCGATGATGCTATGTATCAAGTGATGGATGATGATTCCTCCAGTAGTACAATCGAAGTGAAGGAGCCATCAGTTCATGATACGCGTATTGAGAAGCCACTTACGCTTCCATCGACAACTAGAGAGTTGGTTGCTGATCCTAATGATGCTGAGCCGGATCTTATCCTCCCATTCTTCAAGTTTTTCTATTAAATTTGTTGTTATTTAAAGTAAACGTATATTTAATAATTCGAATTTTAAAATTATATACGAGAATGGCATGCAGAATTGATTAGGAAATGCATAATTTATTACATTCCTGCTTTAACCGCATGTAGTAGCTATGATAACCAAAATTTGGTCAATAGAAATTTTGAATTATCGCATAATAAGAGAATTCATTGAATATTTGTATCATAATCAACGTGTGTTTTATAAATTCCATAACAAAACTCTATAATTTAATGATTTTAATACAGATAATATACTGAAAGTTAAATTAATAAGCGACAACTTATATATTTTATAGCGTAAAAATACTTGGTTTTATTTATATATTACGTTTTCGTGAGTAATAGATACTAAATCAAAAGATAAATCATTCGAAAACAAATCTGAGAGCAATTAGAAATATTTGCTGCATGAATTGGATTTAAGAGCTAAATTGTATTCTAAATTATTGATTAATTTCTGGGAAAATCTGTTTTTAACGATGAAAAAAGGAAAAAACTATAAAATATCAAAAAAATTTCTTTTATTTTTGATTTTTCATTTTTTTCATGGCTGAAATAGATGATGTTGCTTTCTTTAATTTGATACAGAAAATATCGAATGGGGCAACTGATCTTGAGCCATTAGTCAAAGAGCTGACAGCAGATTTCGACACTATAGCTTATTCGCACAATATTCAACATCAATCGATGCTACAATCAAATTATACGATTGTTCTACAGAAAATCGATCAGCTTATAAAGAAATCACAAGAATTAATCAACATAACAGAGAAAAAAACGCAAAATTCAGAATCAATTCCTGCCCAGAACATCCAAACACCAAATAAAACATCTACAGAGCAATATAATGACAACAGAATCAACAGTTTGCTGAAACAATCAAAATTTATGTTCGAGCATTTTATTTCTCGAGAAATTCCGACTTCTGGGCTTCCATATCCACAACTATGCGGATCTATACCAGCTACTCCTGACTATACATTCGAAATTGGCGACTTTGTCGCTGCAAAATTCGATGAAGATTATTTGCTCTCATATATAATCGGATTTGAAGACGGCAATTACATTATTTGCGATGCAGACAATGATAATCCGCAAAAGAAAACAGTTTCCAGGGATGATTTTATTCCTTTACCAAAATCTCTTCCTGATAGAAATATTCCTCACGCAGAGTTTGCTTCTGGCTCAAAAGTACTTGCTCTATGGCCTAATGATAATGATGAATGGACATCTGCTTTCTATCCAGCAGTTGTTACTTCATCTGCATCAGATACAGAATATACGCTTCAATTTGCTGGTGCAAACTCTCCAATTACTGTCAAAAAGCAGTTTGTTATATCAGCACGTTCAAAATAGAGAAATATATATTTTTGTTTATTAAATCTTCATTTCAATACATGGCAATCGCATTAATCATGTTTTTACAATACATATATCATGTTGGAAACTTTAAATTGTTGGGTTTTAGAAAATAAATTTTTCACTGTTAAATTAGAGATTTGCCATGAAAACATTTGAGAAGTAGATTTAGTTCAAGAATATTATCATATTTTAATGATTGATTTTAGATAAAGTCGTTAAATAAACAAAAACAAAATTTTAGACCATCAAATATTCATAACCTCTTAGAAATATGCATAAAAATCAATGTTAAAACTATGGATGAACGAAATGATTCGAGTGGATCAGTTCATTTATGTCTAAGGTCGCATCTTTATTCGGAGGCAAAAAAGTAGAAAGGAAGAAAGTTGCGGATGTTGTTAAAGGCAGCAGCGAAGTGTTCAAGCTATTAGGAAATCAAGGTAAAAGCGAAGGAGACTTATTTGAAAATCTAGAAAAATCTCGACCAAACCAAAAATTCGAAGGCCGACAAAATTTCATCTTACAAGCGATGGATAAAGCAGCAGAGAGGAAAATTATCCAAGAAACATTAAAAGAAAAAAGATTAGAAAGACAACTCGCTGAATACGAAAAAGAAAACGGAGGAGCTTTAAGATTTGATACATTAACAGACAATGTACAAGGAAATCTAGAAGAAGAAAACACAACAACTGAAAATATTGAAAATGAGGAACAAAAATCAGAAACTTCGATTTGGCCAACAGATGAAGAGTTCGAGCAAATGAGATTAAGATATTTGCAAAGACTTCAGGCAAATGATTTATTAAAATTCCCAAGTGGAAAGAAAGCTCAAACAGAACTTTTATATTATCCAGAAATCTGTGGAATACCAGTCCTATAATATTCTTCGATTTTGTTTCGATATTTTATCAAAAAAATTATTCTGCGTTATTTTTTGAAATAACATCAAAAATATTTCCGTTCCATACCAAACAAATCAATACCAAATGAAAAATTTGATACTTTTATTATCGAAATCGCGATAATGAATTATTTCCCACGAATTTAAATAGATTACATCATATGCATATCATTTCCATACTTATTTCAAATCAAGAACAATTAATTATGACATTATAAAAATGATCGACATCTTGATTAATAAATACAATATTTCATTTCTACTACATAATGTAAGCTGAATATTCATATGATTAGTTAATTTGTTTACTTTTCCTAACTCAATTAATCGAAATAAACACGAAAATTCGAAAATTTATCAAAGAGAGAAAAACTTTAAATAGAGATAAGATATTGAGATCAGAATATAACTCGAAAATTACGAAATTTTCAGATTATTTAAAAAAATAATTTTTTGCTAAATTTTTTAATAGGTAAAGTTCAAAACTTAAAAGAATATGGCGGGATTATGTTTTTTTCCAGTAAGAGAAAATAATTATTATCAATTTTAAATAATCAATATCATCAGTAGCAAACTTAGAATCCCATTGGCTGGTTACCGCGTGGCTGAGATGCCTTTCCGTACTGGTGCTGCTGGCCGCCCTTCAAGCTGAGATCGACGAGGCCACCGAAATCGTTGAGTGGCTTCTGAGCTGGCTTCTGCTGCTGCTTCTGGGCCTGAACTGGCTGACCCATTGGCTGAGCGAATCCGCCCTGTGATGCCTGAGCTGGAGGTGGGTTGGAGAAATCGAGGAGATCCATTGGAGCTGGCTTTGGTTGTGGAGCTGGTTGAGATGGAGCGCCGCCGAAGACGTCGAATTGAGCTGGTTGAGCTGGTCTAGCTGGCTGAGCTGGAGCACCGAAAGCGTTGAACTGGTTCTGTGGCTGTGATGGTGTGCCGAAAGCATTGAACTGGTTCTGTGGCTGGGATGGTGTGCCGAAAGCGTTGAATTGGTTCTGCTGTGGTGCTGGAGCGCCGAAAGCGTTGAACTGGTTCTGCTGTGGCTGCTGGTTTCCGAATGGGTCGAATGCCTGCTTCTGTTGTTGTGGCTGCTGGTTGCCGAATGGGTCGAAGTTGCCTCTTGGAGCAGCTTGTTGAGCTGGAGCTGGTGCTGGAGCGGCGCCTGCACGTGGGTCGAAGTCAAGATCATCCTCATCATCATCTGACGGTGGCGGTGGTTTTGACTTTGGCTTTGGTGGGGCATCGTAGTCATCATCGTAGTTGCTGCCACGGTATGTGTTATCATTGTAATTCATGCTGTAGCTATCGTTATAGGTAGAGCTGCCAAATCCGTATCCAGTGTTTCCGGAGACAGCGCCAGTAGCACCAGCGAGCTTCTTAGCCTTCTCACGCTCCATCTGATATAAATCGTTATCATTAACTAAGCTGATAATATCAGCAGCTTTCTTTCTAACGACAGCTTCGAGGGCTGCCTCCTCACCAACGTCGTGCATGTGGAGAGATGTGAGCTGCTGGAGCTGAGAGAGCATCATCCTTGTATCTGAGCGGAAAGATTCTGGACCGTTTCTGAGAAGATACTCTAAAAGAAGGAGGGATTTCTGGACGTGTCTGATTTCCTTGATATCACCCATCTGATCCCACAAAGCCTTCTTAACGTTCTCGCATTCGTTGTAGTTGTAGCTGATTCTCGCAATTTCTTGCATTTGTGTGTTTGCAGGACCCCAAGGGTCGTCGTTTGTTGCTTCATAGACCATTTTTTCGGCATCGGATTTTCCTGTGAAGAAATAACCAGCCGCACGTGTTTTCTCCTTGGCAAAGCGCCAAACTTGCATTATTTTTTATGGTCACAAACCGCTTTTTTTCATCGTCGATTTTAACTATTTTATGTATTTAATCATCTTATCTTCTCTAAAGCCTATTTTTCATGTTTTTAGCGAAAACGGACGGTTAATTATTTTTTTCGATTAATTTTGCTTTATTGTGTTACATCTACACGCGAAAAGTTTATTTTCAAAATATTATCGATAATTTTTTTTAATTTCACTTGACTTCATATTTCTTCTTATCACTGCCTTTTGTTGTTTATTCGCACCACTACTGGAATGCGGATATCGGCGAATATGTGACACCACGCAAAAATTATTTTGAGTTAAAAAAATCAAAACCGAGTCGAAAATGTTGTACGCGTCAATATAATTTGGGGACTATTCCTCATCCTCACTACTCCTTTAAGTTCTACTGAGCTTGTTCTTTAGGGCTGATTTCTTTTATTTTTAATTGGGACTTAACGGAATACTTTTATCTACTGCTTTCCATTAATATCTATATGTATGAATGCTTATATGCGATACATGAATCATGGGGAGATGCATATCAGCACTCCACTTGAAGAAATTGAAATTTAATCAATGACAAATATTATTTTGCAAAGGGAACATGTGTTCTACTCTATCAGACAATGCATTGGTAATATATGACACTGACTACTATGAGATTACTCCGAAAAATTACTTTGGAAAATATTTATATTCTGATATTTGGTTTTCCAACTATTTCACTAAATCCGTGAACTTTGTGAAGATTTTTGATAGATTTTGTGAATGAATTGTTCTTTATTTTTCTATTTTTGAAATAGAAATTAAATTTAATTTAAAATGATCCATTTCTTTGAATAATTTATTGAAGAACTTATATATCTTCGTAATTAATAAATGATTATATAGTTTAGAGAAGCTAATCAGATAACAAACTTGAAGTTGAAGTTCGAAATAACGTCATCTGATGCTGATAAGAGAATTCTATAAATACATTTCGGAGACAACTCATGTTATGGAAATTTCAGATAATTTTTATCATTTTGGGAACGTTGAATTTCAAATCGTATACTAATAATCATAGTTATTTCATTACAGTTTGACTTTTCTTTGCTTTACATATTATAGCATCAATTTTATGAGTTTACATATCAATTACGCCAAAAATCGAAAATTTCAAAAATTATCGAATGTTTTTATAGTCGAGCTTTATGAATATTATAATCAGTTTTCAACATATACATGCTTCCCTTAACAGATAGTCAATGGACTGTGAATTTCTTACACCATTCTTTGCTTGGAAAAAGCAGGTTACTTTTTCTGTTACCACCAGTTATCTCTATGACTGCGCAGCTCAGAAATACAACAAAATCGAACCATAATCAAAACGGTTTATCTGACATACATTTATTCCTAAAAATGATCAACTAATGGTCAGTGGTAGTAGGCCACTTCGTTTGAATATTCTTTTGAAAAGTGGTCTCAAAATTATATTATTTTATCCATCCAAATTTATAACAATTTGGTTAAATTCTAAACTTTATGTCAGCAAAATAAAATTTAATCCACTCTCAAATTTTTAACGTACACTTTCAAAATATTATCACCACTTTTCTTCGATAATTCCATGTATTTTAAGGTAAAGAGTGCGAACGATGCAAATTTCCATAAAACAGCAGTTATCGTCCAAAAATATTATTAGTTAAAAATGATCTAGTCTTTTAAAAGATCAAATGCAATTTCTTAACTGCCTTTTGAGCATTCAAATTAATTTCAGGACTTTTTTAGGTTATTGTAAACTTTATCATTTTTGATTTTAATATAATGCCTAGAGTATACATCCGCTTTTCAGGCTTCTTGATACATGATCCAAGGGTAACAGTTAATGACACATTGATGCTCACATTGGTAAACAATGTTACTGGCACTGCAAAGACAAGAAAATTTACTTTCCAAGAAGCTTCTTCTTTGAAGAAATCCTATCACATTGATATTGATAGCGTTAACACCCACACATTCTCTGTTTTGCTATACAAACAGACAGGATTGTTCGGAAAGCAGCAACTTGGCCGCCTCGATGTTCCGACATTCATGCTTCCAATGGACTGCATGAGTGTGAACATGCTCCCAATTAACACTGGAAACGTTAACAATCCACCAATTCTCTGCAACTGTGTCATTCATCTTGTCGACAAAACGCAGCCTTATCGTGGCAAGCTGATCAAGCCAGTTTTGCAGCAGGCTGAGTGTGACGAGATGTCAACTACCATTAACACACGCTTTGACTATAATAATTCAGATGCACCATTGTTATTGTAATTTTTGTTTAGATTTCGGATTTTTTTGTATATTTTATAGATTCTATCCTAAATACATTTATCATGGAACTTGTTTTAACTATCAAATTTACGAGAAGGCCATATTTAGTAATGAAAAAAAAAAAAAAAAATCTCGCATTAGTAACCAATCATTTTCTTTCATGTCAATATACTGCAAATCCTTTATAGAAGCTGTTTTTGCTTTCCGAAAATATACAAACAATACTTTTCGAAATGACTCATTGAGAAATTCATATTAATTTTAGCTGCTAATCATATATGTCAATACTACACAGTAATGTTATGCTATATTCACCAACAGAGTCTTGCTAATCAAACCTATTGCCCGAATCAGTAAATTAACCTCTTTTTCCATGGGTGTGGTTTAAATCGTCCACCCCTCAAAGCTTGATTTTTGACACTTTACATGACAAATCATTGCAACACCTTAATTATTTTCTCAACCCCTATAATTCTATTCATGCCAAAATTTGATTTCTGACACTTTACGTGACAAATTGTTGGAACACCCCTATTATTTTATTTCATCCCCTATAATTCTTTTCATATGAAAATTCTTAAATATCATCAAGTGAAATGAAAATCATATAAGTAGTGTTCTATCACAAAAAAGCGGAAGTTATGACAGTGTAGATTGACTCATTTTAAAGATTTAGTTTCAATTTTTTAAATTTAGATATGATTCATTACTTGTTATAAGAATCAGACAAACTGTGGCAAATTATGGTAAAAATATAATAAGTTATATGATTTACAAAAACAAATATAGTTTTCTTGTCAAATAAACTGGTTGTCCAAAGGTGGACATTATTGAGAAACATCTTGAAAGTGTAAAAGTCACCTTTGGACAACAAGCTTATATAGATAATATATTAATATTATATTCAAACTTGAACTCTTGGCTCACCAGGCTGGCGGCAGTGCTCAGACACGTAGCGCTTGACGTAAGGCTGAAGTGTGAAGTAGATCATAATTCCACAGACTCCGAATGTGATTCCAGCAACGAAAACAATAACATATTTAAGAGGATTGGTAGTAGACTCTTCATCCATGAGGATGGACGGGTCCATCTCAGGCGGCGGTGGAATATTGAGGACGTGTAATATAGAAGGAGCGACATTTCCTATATATGGAACTCTTCCTATTTTTTGCGGCACGAGTTTCACTCCTTTCGCTGTTGTGATGAACGGAACGTTATTAACTGTGTGTCCAATCTGTCTGGAACCATCTAGATTTGTGTTTTCTTCGCTGTTTCCGTGATCTGATGTAATAAATAAAGCATAATCATGCTCTTCGCATAGTTTTTCTATCTTGGGAAGCAAACTATCAATAAACTCAACAGCAAGCTTGACAGCAGTGTTATTTCCTGAATGTCCTGTTGCATCACAATTTGCAAAATTGACTGCAACGAGTTTATACTCTTCTGACTTGATAGCATTCGATAATGTGTTGAACACTAATGTAGCATTCATCTGGGGATAGTTTTCAACAATTGTTTCTGAAATACTTGTTAAATTAATAACATCTACTTCGCCAGGGAAAACAGGCTGAGTAATACCACCACTGAAGAAGACTGTGATATGGTCTTTCTTGTAAGCTTCTGCAATTCTGATTTGTTTGTGGCCATGGTGTGAAATCCAGCTTCCAAGGCTGTTCTTGTGAGTAACAGAAGGAAGAATTGGCGGGTATTCCTTAAGAGATGGATCATAAAGAATCATTGGTGTGAATTTAATATTTGATGGTGTGTTTTCGCCCTTCATGACGAGTTTTGCTACTTGATAACTCTGTTCTTCGCGATGATTGAAGAAAATAATTGAGTCACCAGACTTCAAATGTGCGTCTTCTGTTGGAGATAAAATAAATGGATCATAATCAATTCCTTGGGCTTGCAACTTATCAATTTCACTGTATATATTCTTAGGATCGATCTTTTTCGCTGTTCCAGCCACAATTGCTTGAGCTGTGACATTTGAAAGATGCCATCTCTTGAATTTATCCAAAGATGTCAGCTGGGATGATATTGTTGCGAACCTTGTTTTCACATTCTTAGGGAAACCTTCTTCGATTTTGTGTAAGAAACGAGATGGATTCGGATCTGCATGAGTAAAGAAGCAGTGGACTAAAATTTCCGAGACATTTTGGTCAGCTACGGCTTCAAAAAGAGGTGGTAAGAACTTAATATGCGAAAAAATTCCCCAATCAGTACATAAACCTGCAAAATGAACTCTTCCGTTGTTTTTCTTGGCGTGTGTGATTGTTTCTTTGAGAATTTCGTTATTTTTGATGTATTTTGGCGAGTTTGGATTCATCGCACTTTCAAGTTGCTGATAATAACCAGGTGTGATTCTTCCAAGGCCCAAAGTCTGGTGACCAACTGATGAACTTCCAGGTTCTCCGCGTATAAGACCAACTGGCTGCTGTGCTGCGACTATTGATTGATAAATATATTTTTTCTTCAATCTATCGAGATTTGGAGTTTTAGCCTGCATGACAGCATTACCCTCTGGCCAGGCACTTTCTCCGAATCCATCAATGATCGTCAAAACTGCTCCCCTCGGAATGTGACGAACTAACAGGATCGGAAGCATTTTTTTAGTTCGAAATTTTGAAAATAAGCTTTTTAGATTGCATATATTCCAAAAACACGAATATAAAAGTGGAATACAATATTTTTGACATGTAAAATTATAATGACACGTAAACAACTTTATTTGTCATATATATTATAAATTTGACGCGACATTTTTTACATATCAAACTAACATGTAAACAACTTTATTTGTCAAAATAAATTCAGATTCTTTTTTATTTTTGACTCAAATCACAGTATGGCTTCATCATATGGGGAAGTTACTATCATAGTACATCATTATGTAAATATTTTTGAAATTTGGTTCACCTGCAACAAAAGTACGGGATTGATCATTCGATGTGACATTGTCAAAAATGACATGTGAAATTAATCGTCAAAATTTATTCCAATGCGAGTTTTCTTGAGATTTACTTAGGAAAATGAAGCAAATAAAAAACAGCAAAATATTAGTCTTATGCAATAGATATATGAATTTGCGTTAAGCTCTTTGGTATCCAAGGTTTCAAAAAGGTTTTAATTTTCATTCGTTTAAAATCGTTCAAAAGAGTATTAATTTGCACAATGCTGCACTAATATAATCCAAATACAACGACAAAAGTTTATCATTCCGATAACATTTATATTCCAATATTTTCTTTTCTCAGCCAAAATGATGATTAGCCTTCTAAAGTTAATTATTCCAAACACTACATGTGATTTGCTAGAAATCATTGATTGCTTGCACTAAAAAATTTTTAGAATCAAAAAATTTTGCATCAAATTTCTTATTAGGAAGCAAAAATGGCTATTTGAAAGGCAAATATAAACAAATTTAATATAAAACAACATAATTACTGTAAATAATCTTCAACCATTTCAACAAGCAGTCTTCTTCCGGTCTTATTGGCAATATCTAGCACAGATTCATGATTATTATTCTTCAGCGCAGGATTTGAGCCAGATTCGAGCAAAAATCTAACAACTTTGTGATGCCCGTTAGAAATTGCTTCCATCAGAGCCGTATTGCCAAAAATTGTTGTTTGGTCAAGTTCCACACCTGACTTAACAAGCAATTGGACCATATCCAGAGAACCGCGTTGCGAGGCTATAATTAGCGGTGTAACGTTCAATGAGCCTCTAACGTCAAGGCAGTTGAATTTCAAGAGAATGTTTGCTACATCGATGCTATTATTATAAGCCGCAAGCATCAATGAATTGTATCCTGATGGATCTTTAGCATGTACGTCTGCTTTGTGTAATATAAGTAGATTAGTGATATCAGCTTTGTTATCAAACGCCGCTTTCATCAAAGGTGTGAAGTGAATGTAATTTGCGATTTCAAGATTTGGTTGGAATTGAAGAAGAAGCAGAGCCATATCGAAATTGCCTTCTGCTACGGCTATGTATATCGGTGTTTCATTCAGATTATTGCAAGCATTAAGATTAGCGTTGTGATCTAAAAGAATCTTAACAGATTCAATCTGATCGAAACGAACAGCGTGATGGAGAGCTGTGTTGCCTTGGCTATCAGCTGCTTCGATGTTTGCGTTGTTTGCGAGTAGAATTTCCATAATAACTAATTCGCTGACTTCAGAGGCCAACATCAGAGCTGTTCTATTGCTTAAATCTCTGACCTCCGTATTGGCACGGTTCTTAAGAAGGAACTGAACAGCTTCTATGTTGCCCTCTATAGTAGCATTCAACAGAGGACTGAATCCATGTATGTCTTTGAAATTTATGTCTGAGCTGTTGCTTAAAAGATACTGCGATATTCCGAAATGGCCGACACTCGTCGAGGCAATGAACGCACTCTCGCCAGAATAGTCAATTTCGTCGATTGAGCGTGCATTTGATAATTTGTCGAAAAATAATCTGTAATTGTAAGCGGAAAGCGCTGATTCCCACTTGTAGCCTAGACCATATTTCTGCATTAGATATGAAACAGTCTCGTTGTGATGCGATTTCACGCTGTTTTCTATGCATTCATTTGTAATTTTTGAATGTCTTTCGCAAATGTGGATAATTTCGTAATCATTGCCGATGAATGAGTTCTCAATGGTCTCAGGGACGATCTCGGAGTGGTTTAAATACAAAAACTTGAAGCAGTTGACTGATCCGAATTCGGCCGATTTCGAAATCAGAGTTTTGTCACCGATTTGCGAGTTGATGTTGAAGTATGGGTCACTAATGAACTTGGAAAGCTCAGGGATTTCATCCCAAAACAATGCATGTTCAAGAGTTCCTTTTGGATAGAATTCGTAAATACTATCTAATGGAGATTGCTCAAATTCCGGCGCGATTCTACCATCTATAAGGTTTTTCTTGACCAATGCCGACCTTAAACGAGTCGAGCAGAATTGCATTTTGAGTTTTTTGTCTTGAGGTTTAACTTTAAGAAAGATTGCTTCACAAATGTCGGCGTAAAGCTTTATCTTTTTAGGCCTAGACATGCATATCGTATCAATCAGCTTGATTGTCTGTATGAAATCTAATTTCGATTGTTGAATATCATTTATTAAACCTTCTATTCCGTCAGCCATGCTGCTTTCGTCTATATTCCACAGTTTTTCGCTCGTCTCTACCATATTTTCGATATCAAGAGGCAAACTTAGTGCAAAAATAGACATCAAATCTGTTTGAGTGATTTTAATTCAATGCGATTTTACATTTTTTCAGAACGAAAACCGATCTTTGGAAATCCTTTATAATTCTAATTAGCTTGAAACAATGTATAATATTTGTTCGACCGGAGATTTTTTGTGAATTTTGGATCATGATGTGTAACTACACGAGATATCATTATTTAAACAGATTTCGCATTGTCAAATAACCTATCAATTTTTTTAATCGGAACAAAATTTTTCATAATTTTATTAAATGATTTGACAAAATATTTCGATGACAGTGATGAGTTCAACTAAAAGTGACAACCTGCATTCAAATTTTGCGCGAAATTTGAATGATTTTGAGAATGATGTCAATTTTTTGAGAGGTGACGTTAAAAGTTCGTTGTTATAATTCTGATGAAAACAAGTTGTTAACAACGAATTGTCTATTATCATATAGCAGATTTTTAAATTTTTCTTTGGAAGAACCTTATAATGGCATTATCCTCTTTTTTCTTTTACCAATACCATGTATGCATCATAATATGTCTAATGACACTTCAAAATCCGAAAAATTTAGTCCTAAATCGATCGCATCTTTCGAAAAGCTCTTGTGTTCAAAGAAAATATTGTGAGCCGCCAGTATATGCCAAATAAAACAATATTCTCCTCACAATAATGCAAAAGAGCTATACAATTATGGTCGTATATTTAATTCTCCATTTCTGGTTTCAATTTTCTAGAATAATGTTTTACTGTCCTTACTGAATCATTTTGTTACAGATGCTTCCCAACATTCTGAAAAATTTAGAATTGACTTATTTCTTATGTTCTCTCATATGTATTCTTCTTTACATCATAATGAAGTTATATCCAAGTGAGAAAACTCTCGATTTTCAAAATTATATAATTTTTCCTTTTTATTTACTATTCTTCGAATTTAATCTCCTTATGATCCAAGCTATTAGATTATTAAATTGTTCTTTCTAAAATAAAAATAATTTTTGTAATATTGGAGATATTGATTCCATATATATATATATATATATATATATATCATACAATTAAAATATAATAGTCACAAGTCTATCTTAAATTATTGGCCAAAATTCTATTACCTAAGGATTCGTCAATTTTATTTTATATGAGTTCTCTGATCGTAGTAATATATTTTAAGATAAAACACAAAAGCAATAGAATTATTTTTTCCTCCGAATCAGACTCTAATTTTGTAAAGCTGTCATTTGAATCCTTTTACTTCTAAAATAGAATAAATGAATTTTCATCATGATCCGAATTTGACAAAAAATTTGTAAAGTTTAGAAAACAATTAAGATAATAATCATCACCGTGAAAAAATATGAAATTTCACAATATGGCAAAAAAGTTTGTAAAAATGACAAAAAAATTGAAAATTATTTAGATAATAAATGAGACAATGAGAAGCATGAAAAAAGACAATTTGACAAAAAAATTTTGTCAATTTTTTTGTTTTCAAAAATTTTACAGTTATTATGAATGTGGTTGTAAAAATAGAATAATAAATTTTCCGAATTTGACAAAAAGCCATGTAAAGTTATCAAATTTCACAAATGGAAGCTCCACCAGAGTACAAAGTTATTATGGTTGGTGAATCATATGTTGGAAAAACATGCATTGTTAACAGATTCTGGGGCCAAGTGTTTAACTCAAATGAAAGTCCTACGATTGCCGCTTCATATATTCAGACACCGTTAGATATCCAATTGACACCTACCAGCGAGCCAGTTCCAGTCAAACTAAATATATGGGATACAGCTGGCACAGAAAAATTCCAGTGTCTTGTACCTTTATACGCAAGAACAGCAGATGCACTTATTGTTGTTTTTGATGCGTCAAATCTAATCACTCTAGAAGGAGCAAAGAAGTGGTACTTGAAAGTCCTTGAAGATACAGGATCAAATCCACTTGCAGTATTATGTGCAAATAAAATCGACTTAGTTCCAGGATTCGAGTGCCAAAATGCTGCAGAATGGGCAGAAAAGAATGGACTAATATACATGCAAACATCTGCCTTAACTGGAGAAAATATTGAAAAGGTATTTCACACAATCGCAGAAACACTATATCGCAATGATGTAAAGCCTGCAGCAAAGACAGAAGCAGTTGAAAAGAAGAAATCCTGTTGTTAGATTAACCTTTTATTGTATTAATTTTTCTCAAGCAAAATTCTCGCGCAGTAGTTATTCACATCAGTTTATCCATGTTATTTCCTTACAAAATTTGCGCGATTTTGACTTTTTATATAATATTTTTTTTTATTCATTGTTTTAAAGCTAAAAATTCCGGCTTGCAAACTATACCTCTCGACAAGTTAGGCACAAATATTGATGCCGAAATAATTATCTCGAAAAGAAATAATATTCATTTTTAAAATCATTAAATTTAAGAATTTTTAAACAGCAAATTTTCTAAGGTTACCGATATTTTGATTATATTTCGCAGAAAAGAAACAAAATAAAAATAATGTCAATCAAAGATGATTTGCGAGTTATTTTTGTTGGCAATTCTCAGGTAGGGAAAACCGCTCTGATGAACAGATTCATTGATGGCGAGTTTTCTGCACCAACACAATCAACCGTAAACCCTATTTTTACTCCAAAATCTGCAATTTCAGAAAACGGCACCGAAATCATGATGCAGCTATGGGATACTGCAGGGCAAGAAAAATTTCAAGCTTTGAGCCAAGTTTTCTACAGAGATGCGAACGTTGCAGCAATTTGCATTGATTTAAGTGATTCTGCTACATTTTCAACCGTATCAGTATGGAAAGAGAGGGTTCTTACACATGAACCTGAGTGCAAATTAATTCTTGTTGGCACAAAACACGATTTAGTTCAAGGAGATGCGAAAAATAAAGCATTACAGGAACTTTCTGAAGCAGCAGAAGCTGCACATATAGAATACTTCTATATTACATCAGCAAAGACAGGTGAAGGCGTTAATGAATTATTTGTTCAAATTGCTACAATGGGTGAATCTATACTTACGAATCCTTCAAACGCACCACAACCGTCAAAAATAACTGTTGATGACAAAAACTGTTGTGAAGAAGGTAGAGCACCACCTCCAAAGAAACCTTTAGATAATTGCTGCAAACTTTAAGTTTTTAATCATATTTTTGTTAATACTAAACGATATCTAAGCTCATAAAGATACTATTATCCAATTATATGTTCAAATAATATTTTAATCTTAAGATAATTAAAACAACAAATTGCTATAAACAATGCATATTATAATCACCACAGCATATAAAATAATCTATAATTTCATTATCAAACAAATTACACTTTATTTAATATTCAAACATAAAATTTCATTGTTTTAAGTGATTTATTTTTATCATCAATGAATGCTCATTATTTTACATATTATCAAATTAGAAATGCATTCAATTATCAGTTTAAAAATGAAATTTATTCGATGAAAATCATTTTTAAACTTTTTCACAACGAAAAAGTGTGTGGTAACGTATAATTCACCTACTGATGATCATCTTCTTGTTGATCCATGGATGACACCTGTGGAATGTTCCCATGTTATAGTCCAATCAATATCTCCTCTTGATGTACATGCGTTATACAAAAGCCAAACTTAAAAGAAGGTCCAAGTTTGGAAATTTTCTTCTTGCTGCTCCAAATAAAAGCTGATTAGGTAAGCATGCACGAGTTCTGTTCTGTGAATGATCCGTTTCTGCATTATACAAAATATGAACAAAAAAAAAAAAAAAAAAAAAAAAAAAAC
>MRSU01002814.1:0-23851 GCA_008369845.1 Trichomonas gallinae | reverse complement strand
GAAGAGAGGCGTCGTGAAGAAGAGAAGCGTCGTGAAGAAGAGAGGCGTCGTGAAGAAGAGAAGCGTCGTGAAGAAGAGAGACGTCTTGCTGAGGAGAGGCGTCTTGAAGAAGAGAAGCGTCTTGCTGAGGAGAAGCGTCGTGAAGAAGAGAAGCTTCATGAAGAAATGCAAAGGCGCCGTGAAGACAAGATGGACAATGCTGTTATAACAAGAGACATTCATGATTTAGAGGGTGAAACCCATGCAAATGACGATGATGATATTGTTGTTGTAACTCCGACTAGAAAGAACTCAGAACAGCCAATCAAGATCGCTGGTGCTAGAAAGTCAGATGCTTCTCTTGACGAGGCATCAGAAGCAGATGACGAAAAGCCGCAAACCAAGATTGTCCCTGCAGATATCGAAAAGAAGTCTAATATATATTGCTACTTGATTGCAGGTGCAGGTTTGGTTGCTGCCGCTGCTATTGGTTTCTTCTTTTACCGCAGACGTCATTAAATAAATAATTTTGTTAAAAAATAAAAATAAAATTTATATAACAGAAATAATAAATATTATAGAGACGATTGTTTCATTTGATTTCCATTGTTTGGCAGTATTGGATCGCAATCAGAAGCTTTTGGTAGCAGATTTCATCAGTTGAATACATTGGCAAATGGAGTTTGTTGAAACAAGTTGATGCTGTTGGTAACATCTCATCTGGCTTTGGCGTATCTTTCAAGTCGATCTTCAGCTTGAAGTCCGGGTTGAGTGTTGAGTTTGGTAATCTCGTGAGTGTCGTGATAAACTTAAGCAGTAACTTCTTCTGCTCCTTGTTGAGCCTGTCAACTGCCCTGAAGAATCTCTGAACATACTGGTTCCTGATTCCATCTTCGAAATCTGATACGTGCGTGATCTGCTTCAAGTGCAGCACAGAAATGTCGCCGCTTCCCTGAGCCATTCTTGACAAAAGAGCGCCTGTCATTAAAGCGTTGTGCTTGAAGCCAGTGTTGCGCCTGAAAGCAGCTCTGATCTCTCTGAGGATTGGAATGAGGCTCCCGAGTCTGAAATCGACGGCTTCTTTGATGTAAATCTCAACGTCTTCTTTGTTGATGATGTCTCCCTTATCATGACCTGGCAGCAAAATCTTTGTGCCATCCCAATCATCTACCTTCCATTGGAACGCGTAGTGTGCTGCAAAGTCAGCATCATTGCTCACTGATTTCATGTGCTCGAAGTGCTCAGCAAGGCCGCTGTCAATCAGTGTAATATCATCGACACCGATGTGTTCGTTCGCCAAATATCTCCAGACAATCGGTGCGAATGGCAGATCTTGCTGCAAGCCAGTTCTGACGATGATGCCCAGAAGCAGGCCGATTGTGTAGTAATCTGCAGCGCGCGACATTGTTTTGTCGAATGGGATATAGACGTCTTTAACTTGGCCTGTGTGGTTCCTCATGTTTGGACATGGAATGCACAGCATTGTTGTCGGCTCGAAAATGGAAGCAGCTGCTTCTGTGAGCAACTCTCTTCCTGGGCCACCAGCATCGACAGCGAGTTCTCCGACGAATGAAACTTTCCACGGTTTCTTCTTGCAGCAGAGCCTGAAACCTTCAACGGTTTTGAAGACTCTCGTGAGTTGCGAGATTATTGAATAGAATGGATCGCCGCTGCCGTTCGTGATGAGTCTGTGCGCTGCGTGACGGTCGATGGAAATGGACGGGAAGAGGTTTTCTGGTGAGACAATAATCTGCGACGTGATTGCGTCCGCTGCATCTTCCGCTGAAAGGAAGCTCGTCATCGAGTTCCAAATGTTCTGCGGAACGTTCTTGAAGTAGTTGTAGCGGATAAAGTTGAAATGGTGTATTAACAAAGAATGGAGAACGACAACAGTTGGAGAGAATTTGCTGCACAAGCTGCAACCTTTTGCAATGTTTTCGACGGCCGCAAATGTTGGCTCCCTAAGAGATATTCTCGGCAAAATCGTGATGAGCTCTTCTGTATCAGCTGGCGACCAAACAATTGCGAACTGATACATGTCATCGATGAATCTTGATCTGAAAGATGAAGCAGGAATCAACCTGTCAACATCTTTCTTTTCTTTCTTCTCTTGTTGAGTGATTTGTACCATTGACGGCTTCAAGTTCGTCCATGTGTCATGTCTATTTCCTATGATGGAGAAGAATAAATCAGGTTCGCGAGTGTTGATGATTTCTTTAACCTGGTTCTCAGCAATGATTTCTGGGTTATCGTATTCAGCGTTTGTGCTTCTGAACAGATACATTCCGCGAGAAACTTTGCCGACTTTCGTGAATCTAATTTCGATTTCCAGCTTTGATGGATTCGCTATGTGCAAAGTTGTCGGTGAAGTGATTGTCAGCGTTGGTTCAATGAAATCTCCATCGCTGTGGTATGAACCTGAGACTCTGAACCACATAGGAAGAATTTCCCAGAACGGGAAGCCTTTGAGAGTCTTGTATTGTCTTGCGAATTGCCTCAGCATCAAAATGTAGCCTGGGAAGTTCGATTTGATTGCTCCAGGATCAATGATAGCGTCTGGCATCTCAATTCTGTCATCTTCTGGTATCTCAAATTCTTTGGTGAAGAACTCTGGGAAGTATGTTGCTAATTTGCGATTTTCTGCAGATGTCAAAACATGCTGATCGTGTAGATATAATATCATGAATCTCTGAGAGACGAAATCTTTCCTAACTTGAAGCTGCGAAGCAGTAACAGCCAGGAGCTGCTTGTACTGCGCGTTGTCATCGAAAGGAGTGATCGGTATCTGCAATTGCATCAAATCCGCGAACTGCGGCAAATAATTATATATGAATGGAGATTGAATGATGAAGCACTCCAGTAGAATCTTCTTCGCTGTTGCGCGTTCTTCATCAGACTGGGCCACGAAAACGAAATTCTTCAGCAAAAGAAGCATCTCGAATGCAGTATCGTACACCCAAGTGTTGTTCATTGGGTTGATATCGAAGACAGAAAACTCTCTGCGATTGTCGCCTTGAAGAACAATGATATGCGGTGGATCACTCAATGGAATAATTGCTGGTGCTGGATATAACTGCTGTGTTCCTGAAGACTTGAATCTTATTGTTTCAGGCAAAAATCCGTTGAAATCATTAGGAGCAACGATGCAATTCGCGCCGCATTTGTAGTCGATTGGATGCTCTTTCCAGTTCACCTGCTTATTTTTATCCTTCGGCGGAGCAAAATAGTGGTGAGATCTGCATGGCCCTGCAATCAAGTGCATCCTCTCGCTCCTGTTCATCGCTATCAAGCCTTTGCACAAAGCTGAGATGAACTGAGGCCTCTGTGTGAAGATTCTCAAAGCTTTGAGTCCTTCTTGTTCGAATCCCATGTATAAAGTGTTTGTTTGTGCGTTCGGAGCCCAAATAGGAACATTCAAGTTGAATGGGAACTTTTGGAGCTCGAATTCGGATGGAACGAAGCCTTCCAGCATGACAATTAACAAACTGACTAACTTCATCATCAAGAATTCCGATGTAATAAGTGTTTCTTTGTGCAACAAAATCCTCATCAAGACAATTGTCGCCCATTGGTTGGTCAACTGTTTATACAAACCTCTTACTTGTTCGCTTATCAGTGACTCAGAGGCTTCTGTTGTGAATCCGATGTGAATGGAAATGTAGCATGGAGGTGGAACGAAGTTCGAAAACATTTTTTCTTCCGGTGTCAGTTTTCCGACAAAAATATTTGACTTCTTCATAGTTGACACATCAGGGGAAAGTTTGACATCTTTAGTTGCCCATGAAGGAACACTGAAGAGTGGATCGTTTTCGTAGAAATTAATGCATCCACGCTGTATTTGTGGTGGTGTTGCCTTTTCATCGAAAGCGCCTTTCCAGTTGTCTATTTCTCCCTTGAAAGCGAGAGACTTGTGTTGAGCGACTATTATCTTGAATGCTGTGCCTTCTGGGAACATGTAGCTTGCTCCTCCGATTGTGAACTTGAGTTTTTTGATTTCGAAATCAATAGATATCTCCTTTCCTTCTTCGAGCTTCAAAGGCGGGTTGAGTGGAACAGGGAATGTTTCTCCGTTAGGAATAGACACCAGAGAATATCTTGTGTGGTGTCTGTCAACGCAAGAAGAAATAATTCCGACGAAACATCTGTAATTTTCAGCAGTCTTCGTTAACTTCAGAGTGAATTTCTCTGCTTCAGGAGCAATTTGAGGAGAAATATATGATGTGTACTCATTGTCTTTGTACCTCATCTGGCTGAAACCTGAAACTTTTGGTAAAGTTCTCATATTCGAGAATTTGTCGATTTCCGTCAGAGTGAATGAAATGTCGGAGAAAGGCAATGGACACTGAGAGAGCCTGCTCATGTGGCTCTCATTCAACAGTGCAACGAATTCTGGCTCGCTGCAGAACAAAGCTAAAACTTGCATGTAAATTGATTGTGTAACTTTTGATGTCTTTGTGAAAATGTCGTCGAACAATGATATGATGTGTTGGAAATCGAATTCCTTTGGATCTAATGTGATCATAGGGACAGCGTAAATCATTGTCTCTGGAGTGATTCTCACTTTGATTGATGACGCGAGAATATTAAATGGTCGATGGAAGCAGGAGTAGAACAAACCATTTTCTTCGACGGAAGGTTGAATAGCGATGCCGTCAAACACTGAGCTGCGGTTTGAGTGATGCTTAACATTGCAGTACGGACGAATTTTCTCAGAATATGACCCAACAACTGTCAAAGCACCGCAAATTTCGACCTCATCTGCATCAGATGAAATCTTATTAATAATTGCTATGACAATGTCTCTTGCTCTGTGTTTTTGCACAATCATTCTTCTTAAAATCCATGTCATTTCATTGCAGAACGGAATATTAGTGTTCGCTAAAGTATTCTCACCGATGTATTTGATCATTCTGACAATAGTATTCTTGACTTCTTCGTCAGGAACCTGCTGCGATGCTAACATATGGAATATAGTCCTGCAAGATAATCTCGAGATATCATTCTTCGTAGTCCAAAATACTTCGTCGTATTTCTTGAACAAATCGAGTGGACAGTCTATATATCTCAATGCCTCAGACAACA
Organism: Trichomonas gallinae; assembly: GCA_008369845.1. NCBI lineage: Eukaryota > Parabasalia > Trichomonadida > Trichomonadidae > Trichomonas > Trichomonas gallinae. The sequence continues at coordinate 18,790 of MRSU01002814.1, read as the reverse complement.
ATATATATCTGATTGGCTGGATTCTATCGAGAGTTGTTAGTGAAGGAGGAAGAGTGTCGATGGATGGAATCAATGCGAAGCATAATGCGAATAGTGAGAATCTGTTTGGATTTGATGTGAAAGCTTCGAGAATTCCTGCTAAGAAGAATCTTTTGACTGTGGTAAACTCGATGTCTCTGAAGAACCTGTAAGCAACTAAAATCCATTTATCAGATTTCTCGTCTTCAATAATTAATTTCAAAACACGTCTGAAGAATGTTTCTATCTGTCCTTGCTGTGTTTCAGTGATTGGCGTCATTTTAATGATTGTTGACAAGCCATCGAATCTCTCGATTTTTCCTAATGCGTAGGAAATGATGTCGTTGTATAATGGATGGATCTTCATTGAATATGTTGAGTTGATTAAATCGAAGCCGACGAGTGTTGTTTTGATTCTTGAGCGTTGCTGTGCGAGGATTTTGACGATTTTCTCTGGTTCTGTGTCGCATAAAACGAAATCGCCGAGAAGTAGAGGTGGATTTTCGATTCCATCGAAATTCGATTTCACTCTTATCAACATTCTCAAGTGTTGAAAAATCATTTCTATCTCAGCTGTTTTGTCGTTCTGAGATAATTCTCTAACAGTGTTTCTTACTCTAAACATTTGTTCGACGCTCTTTCTTAGCTCCCCGTTATTTTTAGATGTTGGTCCGAAGCTTAATAATTCATCCAAAGTTCCTGTGTGTATCGCGAAAGCTACCAATGCCAGTCTATCCAATTCTTTAATGTTGTCTTTCAAGTTTCTATTTTGCAGTGGCTTGAACTTCTTGTAGATGTTGTCCATGACATCGAGCTTGCCACTCAAAAAGTCGTTGAGTTTCGGATTCTTGAAGTCTTCGAATTCAGGTGAAGTAAGTTTCGCTTCGTCTTCAAATCTGTCAGCGATGTCAATATTCGCTCTGACCAACCATATAAACCTTTCTTCGAATACAGACAAAACACCACCTTTAACTAAAGTAGCTGTGAACTGCGCGAAGAGGAATAAGAAGACTTTGATGAGTTCAGAAAGGGGTCCATCTTCAATATGACCGATTCTCGCCAAAAATTCACCGATTTTTCTCAATAAAACGTGGAATAGTTTTGTTGCTACTTGCGCGACAGTGTGGAATTTCGTTAGGCAACACAGACAATCTACTAAATTCTTGAATAATCTAAATATAACTGTGCCTGCAAGTTCTTCTGCGGAAGAAACTTCGCTGATAGCAATATCCAATCTATCGACTATGAAATTCAAGTAAACACCGAGACTCGATAAATTGTTGATTTTTTCTTCATCTGTCGTCAAAACAGGAAGGAATGGGTCGTTCTTCAATTCATCGAATGCTACTGATATCAAAGCGTTTTGGTGCAAAATCAATAAAGAGGTGAAAATTTGTTTCGGCGGAAGATTCTTTGTGGTTGTTGGAATAAGCATCTTCAAAGCATTGTCTCTCGATATTCTGATGAAAGGAAGGATTCCTGATGACGCAACTTTAGTCAAGGCCCATTGTATTAAGTCTTCTGAAGTCAATTTTTCCAAGAAGCTGCACATCATGGAAAGCGCGAAATCAGAGACTTCATCTTTGTTGTCGACGAACATGAAAAACTTGAGATGACTGAAGAACAAAAATGCGCGCATTTCTGCTGGCAAAAATGTCAAAAGGTCGAAGAGCTTGTTGACTATTGCTTGCTGGTGTGTGTCTGCGGCTTCAATCGCGCGAAGATTCGCGTCTAAAATGATTACGATATTTTCTACCATCGCGATTGCTGCTTTTTGATGTTTTTCGCCGATTTGGTTGCTGTTTACTTCGGCTAAGAAAGAAGTCAAGCAGTCAATCAATCTCTCTGTCTGTATGAGTGGGTCTGTTTCAGGCATCATCGATGTTGGAATAATTTGAGATCCAAGTAGATGAATGAAATTGCGCTGTAAAACGTAGGAAAGTGTTTTGAGGGCGTTGCTTGCTTTAATTTTTGGAACTTCGCCATTCAATGGCTCAATTCCAAACAAAGATGGATCAATTGAACCGGCAAAGTAGTATCTTCTTAAACAGAGACGTGGACCAACAACAGCCCATGTGCATCTGCTGTAAACATCGTGCATAAGAGTGTAAAATTGTTCTGTGCACGCAAAATTATCATCAAGAATATGTTCACCAGTAATTAATGAGAAAACGCGTAACATTGAAAGATTCGGTTGTACTCTGAACAAGAATCCGATGTAAGATCCGTTCATTACCATTGGAATTTGTTTATAATCTGTAGTTGGGAATAATTCTTTTAATTCTTTCGAAAGGTGGTTATTTCCTTGATGTAATTCGACTGTTCGTATAAGTTTGTTTGTTTTTGTGTCGTAAACGCTTAAATTATAATTCGGTTCCATTAAAACATGAGAAATGCCATTGGATATAACCGCACAGTAGTTTTTCTCCAATGATTCGATTTTAGGCGTCAATTCGCCAGTTCCGTTCAAGATTGAGTCGATCGAATAAATATACAACTGTCTTCCGCAAAAAACATGCAAATTTTCGTTCCTCACGAGTAGAGAAACATCTGTGCCGAACTTTGAGTCCAGTTGCCTGATAATTGGCGTTGTTACGACTCCGTGATTGAAAAGCGGGAAAACTTGAAGCTGTCCTTCAGCAACGAGAAGGAAGAGAAACTTTCCGTTCGACGAAATTCCGTGGTATGACGCGAACTTCGTCGATAAGTTAATAGAATGACCAGAAGAATTCTTCGGGAAGAATTCTTTCGAAGGCGGAGGCAACGCAGAAGGTGGTGTGGAATTATTATAGTAGTGCACAACCTTCTCAATTACGTCCAATTTAATCTTTTTCGAGTGAATTGATTTAATTGCATTTTGAATAGAATCGAATAATTGTGAAAAAGTCGGCTGAACGATTTTACGATTTGCTGCTGGTGGCACAAAAGACCACGGAGTGAACATTTTCGTCGAATAAAATTGCAATGAATTTAAAATTGAGGTTGCAGTGTCTTGAACTCTATTGTAGTAGTTATAATTAGCTCTCAACACATGCAAGAAGTTATCTTTATCGCTCGCTTCATCGATTGTTCTGTTATAATTGTTTTGTTCTGTTATAATTGTCTCCAATACTTGAGGAATGTTATTTAATTGCTCACAACAACCAAGAAGCAGATAAGACAAGTCAGCTGGTGATATTGGAGATTTAACAATCGGTGAAAGAAAATCTGAAATTTTAATAAAAGGGGCACCTGCCGATCGCTCCCAAAAATATGGCAAAGCGAAGGAGTCTGTCGCATAATTGCGTTGAAGCACCTTCGCTTTTCCGTCAGAAGATTCAGTATTGCCCAATTTTTTTTACAATTTCGCGTCACTTTTCAAATACCCGTGAAAAAAATTTTTTTTTGGATAACATTTTCAATAATTGATTGGTCATACAAATGATCGTCTCTTTCCTGGTTATTCTCTTAGTAGTTAGAGTTTTTTCTTTGGACTCATATATCGTTGCATTCTACATGACAAGATTTTAGAAACCGTTGTCAAAAATACAATTATTTGGTTTACATGACAAAATTATTCTATTTACTTGTCAAAATTATAATTAATTGTCAAAAAATGTAATATAAATCATTCTTCTAATAAATCAAAAATGGGATCTATAAATTCTCTCAAAATTGCTTTAATCTAATATTTTGAAATTGAGATTTAAAATTTCTAAATTATCTCAACAAGAAAGTGTAGCTTTACTATTCATATAGCTGTAGTTCTAGCACAGCAATTAATGATCCCATATTCTGTAATTTAGTTTAATAAAGAAAAATTTTAATTTTTTTCTATGTAATTTAAATGTATTTAGCCAAAAAGCTCCTCAAGAATATATCCCATATGAGCTCTATAAACGAATGGCTAATAGCAATAATCTGAAAAATCTATGAGTTCTGGTAATAAATGATGTAACCTTTTCGAAGGTTATTATTTACATGGCAAAATAATATTGAAATGAATTTGTTTTATCGATATGAAATGCACAATATAATTAGAGCTGCTGAATTTATCGATTTTTCATTTTGACTTAGTCAATACAATTTACATGACAAAATTTTTGGAAACTATTGTCAAAATTTTAAATCAATATTTTACATGTCAGGAGGATCAAAATGATTATGTGGATTTAATAAGCAGTTAAATTCATTTATTTTAACGATTTCGATTTATCTCAAAAATATTCTTAATATTTACAAGTCAAAATTTTTCAATTAATTAATGATCGAAATAATTTCAATCAAAATAGATACAATATTTCATCAGTGCTTCTTTATTCAATGCATTTAATCAAGTTTTACAGCATTTTTATTTGGAAAATATTGAAATTTTGTCAAAATATAAAACTATGAGTGTTATGTCATTTGCTTATATATTCTATATGAATCATTTGATGTATGTTAGGAAAGAAATGCCATTTAACCGAGAAAATATAAACAAATAATTTATTTTTTGACTTTTGTATTCCGACAAAACTGAACAATAGTTTGTTTCAATATGAATGGCAAATCTCTGCGCGAAATGATCTGCTTCATCATTAAAGGACCGTTCTTGAAATTTCCTCCAGCTCTCATCCTCACTTTCAAGAAGCCATTCTCGAGTGGATGTATAACTATCTCGAGATCAACCTTGTTTTGTGTGAAAAGTGTTGAATTTGGAGTAAAAAGTCTGCAATCCCAAATTACATGAATCTGAGACAACTCGTTTTGTCCATATTTGAACAAAATGTCATTCCTTGGACTAAACTTGCAATCAATTTCAACGCAGCTTTCTTTCGAGTTTACAGAGCCCAAAGCGTTGCAAAAATTCCTAAAAGATATTGGCGTTTCAGTGAAATTCATTTCTTCATTTGTTACATCATCTATACATGATAGCTTAACTATGTATTTCGCTAAGAAGCTCCTCTTGAATATATCAGAGAAGGGCTCTATATACGATTTCTCAGGAGGAGCAACTTGCAAAGTGTTCTGACTTGCGTCGTTCAACATTTCCACGAAAATCGGCATTTGTTTCATTCCGAGGAAAACTTTCCATGAGTCAGAAATCTGGCCTGAATTCCTGACATCAGTGAACTGCTTGTTTCCTTCTATTGATATCTCATATCTTGCGTTGCCAGCTTTATGCGATGTGTGGAGATTCACGCTGTTTTCATTCCTCTTCAGCATGAAAAAAGAATCTACTCCGCCGACTAAAACAAGATCAACGTCATCATTCATCGGCAGACTTTTACACTGTCTGTTATAATTAGCTAAAAAGAATAGATACTCTTCATTCCTCTTCTTCCTGTCTCTGTCTCTAGTGAATGTTCTGTGCATGAAAGATAAACATACAAGCATCTGCTGACTGCTGTGTTCAAGCTGCATCATTATATCGACAATTAATCTGCATGAAAGACTGAAATATTCATGTTGTTTGCTCAGCTTAAACAAGCATTCAATGTATTCATCAGCCAGCTGCGTGCTCATCTCATTTACAACTAAAAATAACTGAGCGAAACATGACAAAAAAGTTGATGGAATTTCAGGTAGATTAGGTAGATCCTGCATGTAACTGGAAATCAATTCTTGATAGCTTGGCAGATTCACTTTCGCATTTGAAAAGGCAACTAATACATGAGATACTGTTAAATCAACAACTCTTAGCTGCTTGAATGTCTTTGTTAGAAAAATTACAGCGTTGACTAAATTGTCTAGAACAGGAATTGACATGTCTTTCGACGCCATTATTACATGGATACTTGAAACTAAAAATTCTGTGTACACGTAAATATTCTGTTTGTCTGGTGTCATTCTTGCTATTGATGAGGTTAATACATGGAAGATGGAGAAAGAAAATGGAGCAGCGTCCAAAAAATATCCTGCTGAAATGCAAAAACTATTTGCAAAGAATTCTTCGTTTGGTCCTGTTGTTGCTATGACCAATGCTTGATTCCATTTCATAAGATGCTTAGCTGTAACTCTTGTCCTTAAAATTTCTGATAAAATAATTTTCGATGAAATAACTAATGAATAGTTTCTGTTTGGAAGATTACATGAACTAATATGATTGACTAATCTTTCGAATAGTGGACCTGTTAAGAAATTTACGTCAAGATTTAATTCATTTGAAAATATATAGTTAACTAAGTGGAAACAAGCTTCACAGAATGCTGGCAAAAGAACATAATTGCAAAATGGATTGAATGTATCTACGAAATTCAATATATATCTTAAAGATTTCTCTTTGTCGAAATTTTTTGGCGGAGAAAATAGAAATGGAAACGTGTATTTCCTTGTTGCGATCTGCGAAATTGATTCTATGATGCTTACAATTGATTTTAACGCGAATTTCAATGGATTTAAGTTTGCTAAATCGATTAATTCAGGAAATTTCTCTAAATCAGTTAAAGACCTCATAAACATACAAGGTAAGTATGTTGAGAAATATAGTATTGTTATACAAATTACATTCGTAAAATTATACTGTTCTAATATCACTGAAACATTTTGCACGAATTTTGAAAAGTAAAGTTCATCAGAATCGTAAAAATCAACTGAAATAGCTAAGTAAAGGCATACTAACGTCATAATAATAGCGTGATCACTTTGTGTGCAAATAAAAGAAATTAATTTTTGCAATAATTCAGTAGATTTCGTAGCTTTCAGCATGTATGCAATGATCATTCTCATATGCAATACAACTGACTGGAATTGCTTGCTCAGAGGAACAGTTTTCGATATGAAACTTGAATAAACAGAAAGTAACTTATAGAAAATGAATTCGTAGTCTTGTAGCTTGATGATGTAGTTTAGTTTATTTTGAGTTTCGGCTCTTGGATGATAATATACGTATTTCAATATTTTTTTGCTGTCAGGTGTTATACCTTTCGAACCATCTGTATTGAATCTGTATGGAAATGAATGTATTAAATAGTCAATAGCAACTTGTGATGATGAAAGAATTTGATCTGTTATTGCAATTTCCCCTTCGTAATTGATTGAAGTCAAAAGAGCTTCAAAGCATTCTATAATGCACTCGTATCTAAAGTTTTCGATAGTTAGAGGCGTGATTTGCCCCATAGATAATGAGATTGCGAATCTTCTTGTAATAGCGTTTGCATATATTCTTGATTCAACGATGTGTATTGTAGAATGTCGTATTTGGTTGAAGAAACAGGATAGAATTAGCTGCCAAAGCTTGATTTTGTTTTCTATTTTTTTGCTTTCATCAATAAATTGGAACATGCAGTCTAAATCATGCAAATATTCGGTGATATCTGCCTTTGTGGGTGTGCCAACATTGAGTTTTTGGCTCTCTTGGCCTAAAAAATACTGAGCAAAAAAATTTCCCCATTTTTTAACGGTAGTTGGGTATGGTGTGAACAGAGCGATCACAACAGCTGATCTCAATGTCACTCGTCGTATTATTTGGTCATTAAACGGATTAATTAGAATTGAATATATATCCGCAACTTCAGCAGCGAGAGTTTTGTATACGGTTGAGTATCTTTGTGACATATCTGTAAGAAAGGTGAGATAATTAAGCAGAGTGCTCTTCATTGATGAAAATATTTTTCTCTTATTATCATTTTGAAGGTAATCTACCAACGATTTCTTAAAATTGAGGATGAACAAAGACAATTCTCCATCACTGACCCTGTTCTTGTCGTCATTCCACAAGCCGTAAATCTGTTTTAGAGAATCATCCATAAAATGCACATGACATATTCTTCACCATTATAATTCGTATTTTTTCCATTTTTTTATTTTTTCGAGATCAAAAACACAAAATATCTAAATTCTAAATCGATAAATGAGTTTTATTATAACATATAAAAATAATCCAAATGAAAGTTTTGCATTAGCTCGAAGATTATTAGATTTCAAATATTTAATTTAATGAACTCAGTATTGTGAGTATGATATTCATCATAGTACATTGGTATATAATAAATGTATGGTGAGTTAATACATGATTATGGTGATTTTTATGAAAATAAAAATACGAAATTGATATTAGCAGCCAGAAAGAGCTACAATGCAAACATAAAATTTTAAAACTAAACAAATATCAGGCATTAAATTTCCCACGAGGTAGAAAATCGAATGGCCCAGGAATATAATTCGTATTAATCGATTCTAAGTATAAATTCATCTTCGGTTGAGCATGAAAACATGCAGGGCATTGCCCACTTACTGATTGGTCTTGAAAAATAGTGTTTTGCGTCGGGATAATAGGAAGTTGTTGTTGTTGCTGTTGCTGAGGATAATAATATATACATTGTTGTTGCATATACTGTCTTTGATCTGTTATTAGATTGTCAAGCAGGAAAACTGCTTTGCGACCTTTATTTCTAGATCTGTGCTTTTTAGATTCAGATCGGCTGTGACTTATTGGACGAAGCTCCTCCATGCCATCAGATTCAGACCCATCAGAATAGTCATCGTCCTGGCTTCGTGAATCAGGTGATGCTTTTTTCATCCAAAAATATTTATATCTTATTCATATAACTCAATGATAGCTTTTATTATATATAATAACACAAGTTTTACTAAATAAAGAAGCACGTTTAATTTTGAGAACAAAACCGTCAGTCGCAACAGAAAATAGAACGTCTTTTTTTTGGTCATGTAAATAATCTCTTAAATATTTTTCTAATATAACGCAAAAAGAAAATTGAATATACCGAGGATTTTGAGAGATTATATCACATAACATATAGTATTAATGAATTATTACATTTTTGGTCGAATTTTAAACGATTTTGGATAAACCGATAAAATTATAAAAATAGGAAATTATACCATTATTTGATGATTTTCGAAAATTATGCCTGTCACTTTTATAAAATAAATATGGCTAAATCAACATTCAAATTTTTTTGTGAAGGTGCTAACCCCTAAATAATAGATTTATTTATTATAAGAATTAGATTGATACATATATACATTTTATAATTTAGAGGGCGAAAATGCAGTTGCCGAAGTGCTCTAAAAATCGTATATTTTTATCATATTCTATTTCTGCTATTTTATTGACTTTTTATTATTTTTGATTGTTATATGTAACGGTATCGTGTTAGTCGGACTTTGATTTGTAATCATTTGAGCATGTAATCACGAGTTCAATTCATATGCAATGTTAAAACGACCAATGTCTTTGAACAATTTTCATCAAATCATCTTTTCGCATGTATTGACAAAAATCACTCTATCCAGTGAATGTATTAGCCGAAATTATACATATTTATCACTGAATTCATTAAATTGGTAATAATATTTCCAAATTTCTTTCTCTTGTTTGAGAACCAATAATATTAGCTTATATCTGCTTGTACTCCATAATAATGACTCTAAATCATTAATTTTTTTATATTCGTATTATTTCTCTTTCTTCTTCTTCAATTCTGCATATTTCTTATACACTTGTATCATACCATCAAATCGCGCATAGTATTCAAGATCGTTACCAAGTTTATCTCTTGTTCTAATTGATGCGCCTTTTTCTAATAGAAGTTCTCCAACATGATAGGCATTTGCATATGCTGCTTGCAACAAAGGTGTCATTCCCGTTCCACATCTAATTTCGATTTTACATCCTTTGTCTAATAAAAGCTTTGCCAGTGGAACATGATCAACGACAGCAGCTAAATGTAATGGCGACATCACTTTTTTGTACTCCAGTTTATAATTTCGTTTAATCAAAACACATATCGCTATGGAATTGCAATATTTAATAGAATGAGCCAAGTCAATATCTCCTGGTTCGTATTGTTTAAAAAGCCAGTCGCAAATCGAATGTCTATGCATCTTCACTGCAAATTTAACTGTATTATTTAAAGATATGTCATTTGTATGGCAATATTCTATGATTTCAAGTGATCCTCCTCGGACTGCATACTTTGCTGTTTTGAGATCTGCTTCAGCGTGATTTAAAACCAAAAACTTGAAAATTTTTGTGCTGCCACAGTAAGCAGCTAAATTTAACGGCGTCATGATTTTATCATCTAGAACACAGGTCAAATTTTCCTTTGAAAGATCTTCTATTATTGATTCCAAATCATCATTCTTAATAAAATACTCAAAACTGTTTTCTTCAAAAGGCTCCTCCATTTTTTCAACAGGCATATTCGTTAATGGTGACCCAAGGACTTTAATTCTAGGCACAACTTTTAAATGACTCAGATACTGAATGAAAAATGTTACTGGAGTGGGAGGCACTTGATCTCCTAGTGATTCATATAGTTTTCTATATAATTTAAACTTAAATCTTGTGACATTGGCTGAAAGCATGATTGTAAAAGCAATATAATTTTTTGGCACTGGAGATTTATTGATTTGTTCAATTACTTCAGCTAAATTTTCGTCAGTGGCTGAAAATATAACATCCTCGATATATGAATATGGCTCAAAGCCTGGAAATAAATCTGATGTTTGAAAAGATGTATCAGGAACAGCCATTAAAAGAAAATGAAGTAAAAATATAGAAAATTCTCTGTCATTAGAATATGAATATTATAGTTTTGTCCAATATAGGCCGATATTTTTGAGAATGAATAAATATGACCAAAAGGTGATTTTAAGATGTTATTTGTATTCGAATAGGATTAAGTATAATATTTACGTTAACGAAAATCATTTCTGCTCTCGTTGGCAAATATAAGTTTTTCGATGTCCCAACGAGATCATTTTTTTCAATGGATACAGGCGAATCCGAGCATTATAGACTACATAGAAATAACATCTGCATTCAACAACGCGAGAAAGAACGATTCTGAGGATTATAGAGCAGAAAGTCATGCAAAAACACTAGAAGAGATCAAAGAACTATCTAAAAATCAATACCACATCATCGAAAACATGAAAAATTCGAAAGTTCCGTCGCCTCCGCCACGTTTTCATGATTTATCAAAAATGTATCATACGACAAGGTTCCTAGAGGACGAGCTATTCCAAACGATCTATGCGAAAAAGGAACAAATGTTCATTGTTTTGAACGATTTGCTTAAATTATTCACAACACCAGATTTAATTCCTAACGATTTTCTTGTTCAATGCGACTTAGAAAGACTTATTCACGACAATGGACAAAATTGTTTTGAAATTGTCGCATTAAAAACAAAATATAATCAATTTTTGAAATCTTATATCAAAAGAATCAACATAATACCTGACTATGATCTACGTCAGCGTCGTATATTCAAAATTTTCGAGTTAATTGACAGAAATTTTAATCCAAAAATTTGCTTTTTCCCATTATCAGAATATCAAATTAATTTCGAACATTTTACTTTCAATCCAGAGACTCCATGGCTGGAAAAATTGGATGATTTAATAGAGAATTTCTTCGATTTTGTCCCAGAAGACGCTTTACGAATTATTATTGAAATCGCAAAATCAGTTTGTTCAACATTTTCGATTACAGAAAACAAGCACCTGTCTATGACGATTGGGTTCTTGTTCAGACTCGTTTTTGATGAAGTTTATTCAAAAAATCCAAATTTACTTCATAATACGATAAACGATGATTTACTAGCTAAAGTTCGCAATCTTACAATAGGAGAACTTGATCCACCGAGGAATTTTTGCCCCAAGTGGAAAGATTCTGATCTTGTAGTTGATGTTTTTCGCAATGATCCAAAGTTTAAAGATGCAATCAAATTGGTAGAAACGGTTCAATTTTACTCTAATCCATTGGATATATTACATGTGATTTACGAGACATTATGCATTATCGAGCGAGCAGCAAGTTATTACGCTAAAGATAAGTCAATGATATCAATGCTTCCTTTCGAAGTCATGTTTGCACTTCTCCTTGGAACAGTTTTGGGTTCATCAAATCCAGAAATTATTCAATTATCAGATTTTACTATAAGATATACACCAAGGAATGGCTTGACATCGGAATATCAGTTTGCGCTTGCAAAACTCACAGCTTTGTCTCTTCATTTCAAGTCTCTTGCTGAAAAACATAGTTAAATAAATTTGTTTGATATACTTATTAATACTATACATTTTTGCATATAAACACATATAATATAATATTCTAGCAAAGAAATTAGTGATTTTTGAAAAAATTATTAAGATACAAACATTTATTAAATACAAATAAATATATTTCTTAGGCTTCTCCAACTTTTAACGCACAGCCAATTGATCCAACAAACTGATGATTATCAGGAATTATTACTGATAGATCTGGATCGAAAAGTGTAACTGCTCGTGTAATTGCTTCTGGTATATGACCTTGTGTTGATAAAAATCCTCCAATAAAAACGAGAGATTTGACATTTTCTGCTCTTGCAATGGCTGCTGCTTGTCCAGCAATAGAATAGCAAATTGTACATATTAGTGATGCTGCAATATCTTCTTTTGATGCTGGCATGCTATTTAATGAAGCTTTTGCGAATGAAGACGCACAAACATTGGATTTAAGCGTGCTTCCGTAGCCATGACCATATATATCGGATACAAGTAAGTCTAATGTATTTGGATCTCCATTCGAAGCGAGTTTCAATAATTGATCGAAATTATTTAAGCCTAACAATAAATTTGCAAGTCCCATTAAGGTTCCTCCACCTAAAGAGGATCCACCAGCATGCTTTATTGGGCTTACTGGATCAGCGACAGTAAATGAAACGCCAGTTCCTAGAGATATAAAGAGATAAGGTGCTTGAAGTGTTTTCTTGTTACCAAAGAAGTGCAATGAATTCTCTTCTTTTAGTAATTTCATAGCACCATATGATTGAATAGTAAGTTCGTCTAAATACGTAGGTTTTGGATTGATTTTTTCGAAGAATTCGCGACATCTGACTGATCCACAACCAGTTATACCCCATTTATTTATTTTTCTGTCAATTTGTGGAATATAAAGATTGTTTTGCTCGTCAGTCTTGAAAAATTTCTCCAATTCTTCCATCTTCGTAGGTATACAATAAAAATGCCTCAATCCATCCTCTCCAACATAGCATATCTTCGTAAATGTGCCTCCTAAGTCAACACCAAGCATTTTGTTCTCAAAAAGTCGATTTTTCGACCATGAAAAATTTCGAAAAATCGGTTTTCGCTGTGAATAGATACAGAAATTATATTATGTAGAAATATTAAAACATTGAGGGGCTGACACTTATCCATCCCCTGAATTGTATATTTTGAAAGGTTATACGGGTATAATAGAAATCACTCGGAACATCATATTATATTTGAATGCGAAATGATCGTATAGAAGGTTTAAAATTATCCAACTATTGAATTTATATTATTTTAATTTTCTATTCATTTGTAACAATTCAACGACTGAAATAAAATTTTATGATAGTTCGTCATTTTTAAATAAGGTTAATTAAAAAAATTATTGTCAACAAATCTTGTTGCACTATAAAATATAAATTATCTTCGTATAATTATTTTAAATTTCATCAGTTTTCTAGATTTTGGAACATTGGTAGCATCGCCGGATGCATTACCTAGTTGATGAATTTGCAATTGAGTATTAAAATATTCTATGATAAATATATAATTTTATAAAGGAAAAATGCTGCAATAATGATTCTTGACTTTAAAATATAATTCATAATCATCAAAAAATGGTGTTATATTCAAATTACCAAATGAAAACAGTATAATTAATTGTAAAATAAGATCAAATAAATATGAAATGCATCATTTTAAACGTATATTTTTTGAATGATTTTTTATCGTCAGTTTCAATAAAAATTTTATCGTATCGTAATTTGTCACTTTTATCAAAATTTTTATGTATCTACTGATTTTCTTTTTTATTTGTTTTTTGTTATCTATATGACTAAAAATACTCATATATCACAATAAAATTGAAAAAATCGCATTGTTTCAAATTTTGGAAATGAAAATCGTTGAATTTTGTGATAAATCATCGCAAAAATGTGTGTGATATAAAAATATAATACAATAACCACTGACAAAAATGATTTTCAAAAAGCACTAAAAAAATTTAGTTTTCTGTTTCATGGCTGAGGTGGAAAATAGTAAGAACTATACTTTTAATGTAGGTGATACTCAGTTCCCCAAAGGCATCCAAGCAGATAACTACGTTAAAACTACAAGATATACTATACTTTCATTTGTTCCATTAACATTATACGAAAATTTTAAGCGATTTGCCAACATTTACTTCTTAATTATGGCGATTTTAGGCCTAATGCCTTGGTCTCCAATCAGTCCTGCCTTCCAAATTTTACCTTTGGTATTTGTTACTGTTGTTTCTATGGTTAAGTCACTTATTGAAGACATATTACGATTCATCAACGACCAAAAATACAATAATTCACCGTTTGAAGTGTGGCGCAACGATAAATTTGTTAATTTACCATCTTACAAAATAAAACCAGGCGATATTATACGAGTAATCAGTGGTATTGAAATGCCCGCTGATATTACAATTCTAGCAACATCCGAAAGGGGTGGTGAATGCTATGCAAATGAAGTCAACTTAAATGGAGAAACTGCAATCAAGCAAAGAAAGGCGCTTTTCGCGTCTGCACAACTTACTGATGAAGAAGCTGGTCGTATTCAAGGCTCGATCACGATTTCTTGGCCAAGTAAAGATATTCAACGATTAAATGGCACATTCACAGCAAATGGCAATAATTTCCCATTCTCTATACAAAACTGCATCTTGAGAGGTGTTTTTCTTAAGAATACAGCATGGACTGTCGGATTAGTTTTATATACAGGTCACGACACAAGAATTATTCAAAATCAGAGACATGCACCACACAAGACATCGCATTTGGAAACTCGTCTCAACAGATTAATCGTTTTCGATTTTATTTTGAATTTCACGATTGTTGCTTTCTTGGCTATTATGGATTTATTATGGGACCGCAAAATGACATTCGTATGGGTAACAAAACAGACAAACTTAGCCTATTTCTTCTTCCAAGAATTTTCAGCTTATGCGATTTTATTATCTTATATGATTCCAATTTCTCTTTATGTCACAATAGAATTTATTAGACTCTTCCAGAGCTGGACTTTCGCGAAGGATTTCGGCATGTACGAGCCTACTTTAGGTTTTTGTTCGCCGAAGAACTCAAACCTTAACGAAGAACTCGGCCAAATCGACCACGTTTTCTCAGACAAGACAGGCACATTGACAGAGAACAAGATGTCCTTCGTACAGATGTCTGTGCGCGGTGATGTATATGATTGCGTGAACGGAATCGATGCAATCAAGGCAAAGCTTTCAACAGATGAAATGGTTTCGAGATTTTTGAGGTGCATTGGTTTATGCCATTCAGTTATTGTCTCGTCTGAAGGTTATTCTAGTGAGTCACCGGACGAAGAAGCTTTGGTGACACACACAGCTAAGCTTGGTGTCAAACTCGTCTCGAGAGTTTCAGAAGAAAGTATAACAATAGAAGTTGACGGCGTCGAAAGATTATATGATCATTTGGCGACTGTTGAGTTCACGTCATCTCGCAAGAGGATGAGTGTTGTTGTCAAAGATTACAACAACGAGATCTATCTATTCATGAAAGGTGCTGATGCTATGATGATGAAGATGCTGAAAGATGATGAAGACAAAGCAGTAGTAGATTTAGTCAACCAGCAGATCACATCATTCGCTGAACAAGGCTTAAGAACTCTCGTGCTCGGTTACAGGAAGCTTTCTGAAGATGAATACTTGAACTGGAAGCTCCGTCTCCAAGATGCTGCAATTCAACTCGAGAACCGAGAAGAAAACATCGCGAGAGTTGGTGCTGAAATCGAACACAGTTTGACGCTTTTAGGTGCTGTTGCAATTGAAGATGAATTGCAGCCATATGTTGCAGAAACCGTTGCTTATCTCGCCAGGATGGATGTCCGCTTCTGGGTGTTGACTGGTGATAAGAAGGAAACAGCTGTTTCAATTGCAAAGTCAACAAACGTTATTACGCCAACATGCTCAGTTTTCGAGATCCTCGAAGGCACAGAACAGGAAACACAGAGCGCTTTAGACGGAATTATGTCCGCCAGACAGTCTGTCGCTGTCATATCTCCAGATGGCCTCGAGAAGTTAATAGAAGATAATCCACAGAAACTCGTAGAAATCGGTGACATGTGTAGATCAGTCGTCTGCTTCAGAATGTCACCTTTCTTGAAATCAAGAGTCGTCGCAGTCGTTCGCGAGCACACAGACAGAGTTTGCTTGAGTATCGGCGATGGTGCCAACGATGTCAACATGATCCAGACAGCGCACGTTGGAATAGGTATATTGGGAAGAGAAGGCCATCAAGCTGCCGCAAACTCTGACTTCGCGATTACCAGATTCAAGCACTTGAAGAGATTAATGGTTTGCCACGGCAGATTATCACTTTTGAGATTGTCTGGTGTCATTCTTTATATGATCACGAAGAATATTGTTTTGTGCTTCCCTCAGATCTGGTTCTCAGCTATGACTTGCTGGACACCAACAACAACTTATGATGACTTCCTTCTCTCAACGTTTAACCTTGTTTGGACAATTTTCACACCAGTTGAATATGGATGGTTCGAGCAGGATCTTTCGTTCAAATCCATGATGTCGTATCCTTATCTATACAAAGAGGCGAGAGCTGGAAGATATCTCAGCATCTGGAGATTTGCCTTGGAATTTGTTTCAGCAGTTTATCAGTCCGTTGTGTTGTTTTTGTTCAACATGTATTTCCCGGCTCAGATTTTGGTTGACAGCTATGGAGACTCGACTGGTTATGCAACAGCAGGATTCACCTTGTTTGTCTCTGTTGTCATGTGCTGCAACATTCAGGTCGTTTTGAGGACTCACGGCTGGACCTTGATCCTCTTCCTCGCTGTCTATCTTTCCATATTCGTTTTCTTCTTGTTCACTCTTCCGTATGGATCACTTAGCACATTCGCTCCATCTATGTTCTTCGTTCCTCAGACAGTTTTCAGGCAGCCTCTCGCATGGCTTGAAATCATTCTTTCTGTCGTTGCAGGTCTGATGCCTGAGGCACTCTTCAGAGTATTAAAAGCTCTTTGGTATCCTTCTTACTCAAGGATTGTCAGAGAACACGAGCAGCTTTCTTATGATGGTCCACCGCTTCTCGCAAGAGCATAACACTTAATATATTATATCTTGTTATTTTATTGAAATAAAAAGCTTTCTATAGAAAAAGGTAACGTTTTAATTCACAGATAATTATCAAAATTGATTTGTATAAAGCATTGTTTATTACAAGGAATGCAAAAAATCAGCTATATTTTTATGATTACAAACTATGTAATTGTAATTATCAATCAAAAACAAAATAAAACACAATTGAATAAATATGGATTACGTGTCAGATAGATGACCTTATGCTATTAATAGGTCATAATTCATGCAGATTGTATAACATTTGAAATCGCATAATTTATTATCTGCGTGTTAAGAACAACTGATGTGTGCGAAAAAGAAGTGTCGAAAAGTGACAAATGTAAAGTGACCGGTGTCAAAAAAATAAATAGGGGGAGAATCCAAAATTGAATAAAAAATTATTGATGAAATTAGAAAGCATTATATATTTAAATATAATTGTAGATTTAACGTAAAAACAGGAATTCTAGAAAAGAATAAAAACGATCTGGCTTAAAGACAACAGAAACGAAGAAATCCAGCATTCGCGATGCTGTCAGTATACACTCTTACAGCACCGCGCGTGCTGGATTTATTCGTTTCGCTTATTGTTTGTCGAAATCGATTATTCATTCTTTCCTAGAATTCTTTTATTCCATCATCATAAATCATTAATTCTTTGTCATCTGAGTAATTTCCTGATGTAGGTATTGGTATTTCAGACCCTCCATCAATTTTGATTCCAAAGCGCAAACGTTGTCGTTCAAAGAGAATATCAAAATTATTGTTGCGATTTTATGTGAATATGAATATGGACTCCTGGTTCAAAGATCCATTTATTTCCATGATGGAGATTTAGTTTCGATATTTTCATATTTCAAAACTGGTAGATCTTCATTAGATTTTTCAACTAATTTGATTTTCGCCAAATAACAATGAGTATTTGTTGTCGTGCAATATTCGATCACTTCCATATGCAAATATTTCATCTAAATGACTTTGCTGTTGATATCAACAAGCAAAGTCATCATTAAATTTGTGCCGTTTAAAATTGTTTTTAAATTTACCACCACATGATTTTTTTTAAAAAAAAAAACTGTCATTGTAAAACGAGTATTAACATGTAAAAATTAATTCTTGAAATGTCAATTTTGAGTTTATACCGGAAAAAATTATAGCACAAATTGAATACTTTACAAAAAAATTTCCTAAAAATAATTTTTTTTTGATTACTCTTGTAATTTGATTTGCAGCTTGAACCATGTCAACTCTCGTATAATGTTTGAAACAGTCACTTCGACAACGATCCATTTTTTGAATCACATAATCTGGAATGAGTTTGTTTGCCGCTTTTGCTGCACCTTTCCTTTGCATGTGAGATAATCCTTGATGGCATCATTTTGAAATTTGTTGATGAATTATACAAGTTATTTTATAATTTTTTCATGAATTGTTCCATCTACTCTGAAAAAGTTGCAACATATTTTCTAAAGATGTTCACAATGAAATCAAATACTTTAATATCTAGATAAAGTTCAAATTACATGTAATGAATGGATTATTGATTCACAGAAATAATATTACACTGTAAGAAAATTTAAGGATATAAAAATACTTTAATAGTTGTGACAGTTTTTATCGTTAAAAAATATATTAGTCACTTTTCCCTCCTTTTGTAAAAAAATTTTGCAATTT
>MRSU01002812.1:0-11643 GCA_008369845.1 Trichomonas gallinae | reverse complement strand
CGTTGGCCCAATTGGATAAGGCGACTGCCTACGGAGCAGTAGAGTCCAGGTTCAAGTCCTGGACGGCGCGTTTTTTTTTTCTCCTTAATGAAAATCTAAACAAGGTTATTGTTCTTCTCGAATAATGTTAACTTTTATTCTCTCATATTATTTATTCCTGTTTTTTAATTTATGTTTTTATAAATCATTTGAAGAATGAGCTTGAAATGTTCATTTTTTTGAAAAATGAAAAATTCTACTAAATATATAAATTATATGAATAAATATGAATTAAATTTGAGATTTAAATTTACTTTTTAAGATCGTTTCGTGGACAAATTTTTGCTTATTTATTATGAAAAATTATAGATAAAATATAATAATTCTTAAATAATATAATAGATTAAATAATCATAATGATTATAGATATAATTTCATTAAATTTTAATCAACAGAAAATGAAATAACTTCACTTTTTCGAATTCGTGGCGGAAAAAAATCAAATTTCTCTCGATGGAGAACTTTTTCAAGTTCTTTCCCCGTTTTGACTCCATCGAGGACGTGAATTCCGATCTCATAGGCATAATTTCGGATAAGTTGTGGAGTGGAATGGTGAATAATATAAAAGACGGGGAAGAATACGAAAAAATTTATCCAAGTAATTTTGAAAACATTAAACGAGACAAAAATAATGTCGAAATTCTGTTTTCTACGTATAGTCCATCAGATATTGCAAACTATTTTATCATAGAATTTGATTCTCAGCTTTTTTTAGAATCTTTATCTCTCAGTATGCAAAACAATCCATTTGCAATAGCATTTTTAGATACAATACTTCGCAGATCAGCGAAATCCGTGATAAAATTAAACATTCCACGATTATTATCAAAATCGTCAATAAATTTCAACCAACAGATGAAATGCTTGTTTCAGCATATATTCGACATTTATTTTGAGTATGACCACGAACTGTTGATGCAAATAACAAATCAATTCCAAACAAATGAAATGATTTCGTTTTTGTTTAATAATTACCAATCGAAGCCTTCAAAATACGAAAACTTACTAAATTTGCTATCTAAATACTATATGAATGACCCATTCGACCCATTTATTAAGCAAAGTGTTGAAAACATTTTGTTGAGTGATAATCTTTCGAATATCGAAATATTTCTCGATTTTTTAGAGTTTGCGTCGATAAAACAGATATTAAACTATGAAGACAAGTTTAGAGAACTTATTGTCCCTTTTGCTAACTATTCTTTGGTAAAATTATTAGTTTCACGTGCAGAGAGCAAATCAAAGGATTTTGGAAGCATACAAGCTGATTTACTGCCAGAAGGCATCGGATCACCATTGAAAAGGAAATATTCGGCCCCTGTTCTTGATATTTCATCTGATGATATAATTTTTGCGCTTGCAGACACTTATGATAAAACTGGGCAGGTTCCTGTAGCAATATATGATATGTTTAACAAAAATAAGTTCATTTTTGACACGATTTTTAAACCAAAATTATTAAAATATGCAAGAACTCAAAGATCAGTTCAACTACTACACAAAGAACTTGTTAGAATCAATATGATAGAATCTTCGAATGATTATTCTGCTTTAGTTGAATCAATTAAACAAAATCCGTTGAATTCAGAAATGAACATTATAGATGCATTCAAACAGGCCATATCATCAAGCCAATCATGTCCAGAAGCTTGTTATGAATTCGAACAAGAAGTTATACAAAAAATTCCACTAAAAACCAGAGCAGAATTAGCAAAAACCTATGTAGATATGCTAAAAAGCGATCCAAATAATGAAACTGTTGCAATGCTAGCGCTTAGACTTCCTATTAATCGACATATGCTAGATTACATGATAAATGACCCAAATACTGATGTGACTAGGCTGATAACTATACACAAGGCAGCATTGAAGTCTTCTGAGACAATAATTTTTCGCGGAAAAAATTGTCCTCCAAAAGGTGTTTATATCGATGTATTTATAGTCCAAAGGCTTCGATGGCGCTATAGGAGAGGTGATACAAGGGATACAACTTGCATAGATGAAAAATTCATGAATTTGGCATATGATGATATTCATTTATTCATGACATGGGAAATTAATGCTATTCCACCCATTTCTGCACAGACACTCAGCGGTTTGCAAATTAACACACACGAAAAAATTCTTGCTGCATTTAATGCGATGACAAAATTACCGAATATCAGCGACTCTTCTGCAAGAATATTCCTTGCTAGTGTCAATATATCATGTTTAAATATTGATGAGCTCGTTTTAGGTGAGACTCCGAATTTCACTTTTTTATCTATGACTCCATTCACATGGGACAGAAAAATTATCACTCATTCCCATGTATGCAAGGTTTTAAAACACCCCGATGTTTTGATTTCATCAAATCTTTTGTATTTACTTGATCAGCAAAAACATTTGATGCTTCTTGCACAGTTTCCTCACGCATTTGCCGCTATTTTGTTCAATCTCCCTATGATTGGCCACCCAAAAGTCCCAGATATCATCAGAACTGCACGTTCTATCGTTGATGGAAGCAGAGATATACTTAAACCTCTTCGACGAAATGTCAGCTTCGCTGTTGTCAGTGTAATAGTTCGCTCTAACTGGGACATTGTCGCATTCCTCGACAGCAGGAGTGAGCCTGAATGGGTGGAGCCTTGCATGATTTTTTCTGTCTGCGATAACAATTATGCTATAGCACAGTCAATACTCAAGAAGCGTTTTGAAGCTGCCGCAGAAGTCCTAAGGAACAGTGCACCATACGAAGAACTGTTTTTCGGTGTCGGATCTTGGAACTCTAAGCGCGCTAAGTTTGCAGTGTATTGTGCACAGAGACGTGAAGTTATTTTCCATAACCGTGTGTGGATTGATTTCCTCGAGATGTCAGCCCTCGAAGTTTCCACAGATGAAGCTCTTTTAATTCGCTCTTTCATCACACTTTGCCAGGGACATCAGGCGCAGCGTATCGCATTTTCACAGTTCGTTCCTGGTGCAGGCTATGTTTGATATTTTATATTTTATTTTATATATTATGTTTTGTTTGTTATTTAAAAGCATTTTGAGAAAATGTTAAGACTAACTTATTACTCAGGGAAAAATCCAACTAGTGGAAAAGTTCCAAATCAAGTTAAACATTGATATTGAAAAAAAAATAATTAAGGGTGCACCGTATTTAAAAAATTTGGTTGTATGTATATTGGAAAGTTAAAAATAGGTTCTTTACAAACGCAATTGTATTTGAATCTCCAACAGTTATTTTGGATTTTGACAATTTACAATGTCAGAATGTCAGTATATGAATAAATAAGGTTATTTAACAAAGATACTATCAACGGTGGTAAGATATATGGAATGTTTAAGAAAAAAACACATGACAAGCATTGTTCTATACATGTCATATATCTATTGGTGTTCGAAAGCATTCTATATCAGCATAAAACCAATTTTTCAATTATTGAATTCATATTTATGTATGAAGGAATAGTAGATAAGGAATGAAACTTTTCATATATCTTTAGTTCATTTCCTAAATCAATGATATCATTTTCAAGAATGTTCGGGTGGATATGTTTTCTTTCAGTCCTTTTGTTTGTAATAAATCTGACAATGTTTCTCTTAATTGCCGAACGATTTTAACTATAAATCAAATTAATCTGATTTTGAACAATGATTTCTATGTAACGAGCAACTAATATTCTATTTATACATATCGTTACAAACAGGGTCTTATGTATAAAATACCATAACGCTTGATATTAAAAAAACAAAATTCTGTAAAATGATCTTACTCACGGCTAAAAAAACGATATTTAGATTTTATATAGTGTGTAGATATATTAAAAGCAATAAAAAATAATGTTATTGAAATACCCTTTTTGACTCTAAATATATAGAGTAACAGTCATAAATATATAAAAATGTTGATAAATTCAAAAAAAAAATCCGGATCCGATTTTATCAAAAAGTTCGATATTTTCTGCTGTAATTATGTGCAATGAAGGTCTTTTTTCCGGTGAAAAAAATTGAGAGGTTTACGTTTTTTGATAAGTTTACGAAAATAAATCTATATATGTCGGAAGTTGCTGTCAGGTACGGTGAAGATCCCGGCGTAAGCTACGGCAAGAGTGGTAAATCGGTACAAAACCACGACCTTACAACTAAAAAGGACACACAACCATCAAATTCTTCAACAAATGAAGCACTTAACGAAAAATTCGAATACGATCCAAACTTCAAGGGTCCAGAAGACGGCAGACACTGCACAGACTGCTGCTGCTTGATCTTCTACATCATCTGCCTTTGCGCTATGGTTGGTTTCTTCTTCTATGCTCTTTCCATTTCAATGGTTAACTATCTTTACATTCCAACTGACTATAGAGGTTTACTCTGCGGTGTTGACAACAACAAATTCGATCTTGGTATTAATAACACTAATGGCGATTCTATTGACTACACAGACTACCCATATCTCTTCTGGATACGCCCAGGCCCACATGGTCACACAATCTCCACATGCGTCAAGGAATGTCCAAAAGAAGGTAACTTCACAGATTCATACAAGTATGCATTCATGGACAAATACTTCAACAAGGATGAAACATGCTACGATGATATCAATGCTACAATGGAGAACCGCTATTTACCAGAAGAAAAACGTTACGGCTGTCCATACAATACAAAGGATCTTTTCAGAAGATGCCTTCCACTTGATGACCTTGAAGAAGTTATTAAGGGCAATTCAACATGGAAGAACGATCTTGAAAACTTTATTAACGGTCTTGGTTCTGTCGGCAACGCTTACAGTGACATTAAGAAGACATGGTGGGTTATCCTCATCTTCGCTGTCATTGCCATCTTCCTCGCTGTTATTTGGATCATCACACTCAGATGCTCTGCTGGCCTCTTCGTTTGGATTGCCGTCATTGGTTGCTTTGTTGGCCTCGGCTTCCTGACTTACATTGCATTTAGATACTCTGGTATCTACCAAAAGGATGGAACTTTCAAGTTCGGCTTCGATGATTTGAGCAGAAACGCTAAGGCCTTCAAGATTCTCTTCTACGTCATGATTGCTGTTGATGTCATCATCCTTTTGTTATTCATCTTCCTTTGCCCACGTATCAAGTTCACGATAGGTATAATTAAATTCGTTTCCACCGTCTTTGGAGAAGTTGCCAACCTCTTCTTGTTCCCACTCTTCATCTTCCTCCTTCTCGTTATTTGGTGGTCAATCTGCGTTGGCATTGCCTACGTTCTCTATGGCGCTGGCAAGCCAACATACGATAGCACCACGGATGGCACATACACAATTGGTACACTCAGCCTCAAGTACAATGCTGCAATCAAGTACGGATCCATCTATCACTTCTTCATGACACTTTGGGGCACAGCCTTCATCATGGCCCTCGGTGAAATGACAATCGCTGGTGTCTTCGCTGCCTACTACTTCGCTGATGAGCCACGTGATGAAAACGTCGGCAGGGCTCCAATTATCAAGTCCCTTGCCCGCACTGTCCGCTACCACCTTGGTTCCATCGCATTCGGCTCCCTCCTCATCGCCATCTGCCAGTTCATCCGCGCAGTCCTCGAGTACATCGACCGCAAGACAAAGGCTGCCCAGCAGCAAAACTGCTTTGTCAACTTCATCATCAAATGCATGAAGTGCTGCATGTGGTGCTTCGAGAAGTTCATCCGCTACATGAACAGGAACTCCTACATCCTCACAGCCATCCACGGCTACGGATTCTGGACAGGCGCCGTCAAGGCTTTCGGCCTCATCTTCAGAAACGCTGTCCGCGCTGCCACCGTCAACTTTGTCGGCGACTTCATGCTCTTCCTCGGCAAGGTCTTCGTAGCTGCAGTCTCAACTGGCCTCTCCTGCATCTGGTTCTACAAGATGAAGGATGTCAACTACTTCTGGGTCCCAGCCATCTTCGTCTTCCTAATCACATTCTTCGTCTCCGGCGCATTCACTTCTCTCTTCGAAATGGGTATTGATGCATGCTTCCTCTGCGTTTTGGAGGATGAAGAGAGGAACCCACCAGGCCAGAGGAAGGCCCCACAGGACCTCCTCGATTGCTTGGAGGAACCAAAGGAAGTTGCTAACTAAGCCTCGGAATTTCATGATTATTTTTTCTTGCAATAAAAGTTTGATTTATTTTTAATATAATATTATTGAACAAGACTGTCATTATCTTAACTAGAAATATTCTACTGAATATAAACTAAAATCACGCGATTTATTTTTAAAAAAACATCAATAAAATAAAGAATGGCACTGATATCTGCAGAAGTTCCATTTATATCTTAGAAGTTCCACATCCTAAAAAAAAAGCGAGAAATGAGTATATATTTTATATTCTTTTTGATTAAATTGGAATTTTAAGTTTTGAGATGATCCATAGTGTGGATAATAGTTCTATTTATGATTGATATCATCTTAGACGTTGAAATTTAAAAGTTTGATAAAAAAAATTTGAATTTTCAGAAAATCTTATCAATATTCTGTATTTACTATTAGCAAGAGCTATATTGATAAACTATAGATGTAAAAATGGCAACTGTATAAAAATATTATCGAAATAATATATAAAAAACAAAAACAATTTACATTAAGAGGGATAGAACTTCTGCATCTGTACAATACATTTTCGCTGTTTTTCCTGCGTTATCTTTAAAGTTTTGATCGATATTAAATTCGCTAATAAGAAAGTCAACACATTTTCCATAGTTGTGCTTGCAGGCGTGATGCAAAGCTGTTTTTCCTGTGCAATCTTTATCATTCGCGTCTTTAACGTGATCAGATAAGAATTTAAGAATTGAATCATGACCTTCAGCTGCAGCAATCATGAAAGCGGTCATTCCATACTTATCCTTCATGTCTACTCTCACCTCATCATCAACTAATAGTGAAACTAAGTCCAAATCTCCGTTTTTCGCTGCAATCATGAGCGATGATCTTTCATCTGAGTCAATACTGTTTAAGTCGATCTGTTCGAAAAGAGAAACGAACTGAGCAAAGTAATAGAAGCGTGACCGTGTAGAAGCAATGAGAACATTTTCATTATTTCTGTCGCGATTTCTTGGATTTTGGCCACGCTCCAGGCAATTCATGAATGTCCTATAATTATTGTTTCTTGCACTGCTCACCATAACATTTCTCAGTTCTTTGTTTAAATCTCCGACTTCTTTCAGTCTTTTTTCAATAATCCACTCGAAAGCTTCATATTGTCTGTATTCTGCGCAATATGGCAATGCCTTGCCGAATGTTATATTTAGGCGATCCACTTCTGATATAATTCGCGAGTCTCCGCCTGATGCGATATAAATTCCAATAGAATGATCGTGAGAGTCCTTATTATGTAGCTTAGCTCCAACGGATCTGAGGTACTTGAAGCAATGAAATGCTTTGAGAAACGCTGCAACTTGTATAATAGTCGGATCATTTCTTAATATCCTGCAGGGCTCGAAAATGGTGAACGTTAGTTGCATATTTGGCTCGAAGTAGTTCTGTTTTAGCGCGCTGACGTCATCTTTAAACAAACAACTCAGTATTTGTATATCTCGATCAGTTTTTACTCCGAATTCGATGAATTTCCACCCGAGCTGACGGTATTGGTTGGCGTTCTTGATGAAAGGGATGAGCTCGTAATCAATAAAACCCGATTCGAGGAGCTCATCCAGCAAAGGGAAGATAGATTCATAGAATTCATTCGCTTCTTGCTCCAAATTGCCTGCAAGTACGAAAAACATGAGCAGAAACTGGTTGTAAAAGTTGTCTTCATATAATTTTGTTAATGTAGGAATGTAATCGCGAGATGTGAATAAACCATCTTGAACACATTGCCTAAGCAATAGTAATTCCGGTACTTTTGCCAGATAGTTATCATCACTTATTATAACTAAGCACTTATCGAGCAATAATTTGCCGAATTCGCCGGCTGGTGATCCAAATTTTGCTTTATCGATGAATGAGATGCAGAATTTTGATAATGTATGAACTATATTCGGTCTAATTGAAACAAGGCATGGAATATTTTCAACAATTGTTGATATTCCATCATCTGTTTCTACGAAACTTGTTTTAAAAACTTTATCGACAGCTTTTTCGATATTACTATCATTTATATTTGTGAGTATTTCTTGTAGTTCTATAATATCATCAACAAATCGCAAATTTTCCTCATCTAAATCAATCATCCAAAATAAATTTTAGTAAACGTTTCGGTTTCTTAATAAATTGATGCATTGCATAAAATACATTGAAAAATCATGAATTTTGAAGAATTTAAAATTTTGTCAAAAATTTTCTGTTTACGTGGCAAATAACTGATGTAACATTCAATATTTCAACTTTAACTGATGATTTAGATTATTAAATACTATTAAACTACTTTTTAAGCAACATGAATTCTATTGATGCTACACTAAAATATTATTATCTATAGGAAAATTACTTCATATATAAGTATTGGCGAAATTTATATTTTACATGTCAAAATAATTAATAACAATTTTTTAAACTTATACTGGTTAGATAACTAGGTAATGCCTATAATTTTGCGTTATATGTGCATATATTTTCATTATTAGAAAATCGATTTTACTGATTCAATTAGGGTTTTAAAAAAGTTGATATTTGGATACAGGAAATTGTATTAAAAATAAAGCTGAAATAAAATCGAAAAATATGATGACATGTGACATGAAAAATCAAAAATAATCGTCGCATGACGGTTTTGGTCCTTCCTTTCTCGCATGAACAAGCACTACACCTTCGGAAATGTTGAAGAATCAAAGGCTCTCAAGGCTATGTCCCAGATGGAACGTGTCCACTTCAAGCCAATGTTGGAAACAGGCCGCGTTCTCAAGGGAATGAAGGCCCAGCAGGCTCTCGATTATCTTGAAGCCGTCATGAGGAAGGAGCGCGCTGTTCCATTCTTCCGCTACAAGGGTGGTATCTCTCACCATGCTCAGGGCCACGAGTGGGGCTGCCCAACATCCCGCTGGCCAGTTAAATGCGCCGAGCTCTACATCAAGCTCATCAAGACAGCTCTCGCTGGTGCTCCACAGAAGCCAGGCATCAACTTAGATGATGTCATCGTCTGCCATGTTCAGTGCAACCGTGCTGCTCAATATCGCTGGCGCCGTATCCACCAGGCTCACGGCCGTGTAAAGTCATATGCTTCCCCACCAACATGCGTCCAAATCGTTCTCGCTGAACCAGCCGCCATCAAGGAGCGCTCCCAGTAAAGTTTATGATTTTTCAGAGTAAAGTATATGATCCCTCTAATGAATGCTTAGAAATTTTACGTACATCTATTTTACTTTTTTCAAAAAAAACAAAAAGTATAATATCATAAAAAAAATAAACAAATTTAAGCAGGTGGTAAATGGTAACTCCATCCTATAACATAGCCATCGCCCGACGAAGTGATGAAAATGTTCTCTTTTGGATGATGAGTGATTCCTAAAACTGTATTTCTGTGCACTCTGGCTGTGAAAAGATGCAAGTTTTTCTCAAAGTTCCATGCTCTGATTGTTTCATCTTTAGATCCTGATAATGCGATTTTATTTGTTAAAGATGTGCAGCAACAGGTAACAAAGTCTGTATGTCCTTCTATTATCCTTCCAGGTGATACCGATTTCGGCGAAAGTTGCCAAACTTTCAACAATTTATCAGCAGATGCAGTAATAAGCTCTCCTTTGGGCGTAATTGACATTGATAATATCATATCACTGTGTGCTTGGAACTGATATGACTCGTTCATCTGCGAATCAAAGACAATCACGATTCCATTCGAAAAACCGACAGCAAAGTAAGAATCGTTAGGTCCGGCAACTATGCCACCAATGGATCCATCTCTGCTTGCTAAAGCGTCTTGTTCTAACGATCCATTCTGTAATTTTTTAATTGGTTGAAATGTTTTAAGATCCCAAACGCAAATTATGCCATCGGCGCCGCCAGAGATTAATTTGGTCGAATCGCTTGTGAATAGCAATGCAGACACGCTTCTAACGTGTCCATCTAAAGTTGCAACAATTGTTTTAGTAACAAGTGAGAATATTCCAATTAAAGTAGGTGCAATAGCTACAGCTATGATAGTTCCATCCGGTGAGAACTTCAAATCTCGGCTGTGAGCTTCAATTCGCGGAATATTTCCGCAAATTTCAGCAGAGCATAAAACTTGGCCACTTTGGGTGTCAACGACGTGAAGTGTTCTAGAGCTCGAGAAAGCAAACAACTTTCCTGTAGAATCAAAGTGAACTGTGCAGATAACATCTTTAACATCAATTAAATATCGCATAATCACAGTATTATTGTTAAAAAACTTATTATTTGACTCTATTTTGTACTGAAAGTCTGCTGGGGAGCCGTAATTATCATTTGCAGCTGAATTGTCTTGTTGCGATTGTGAATTTAAATTACTGTTGTCGCTGGTCGTTCCTGGTTGTAGATTTCCTTGGAAATAAGGGTTATTTGGGTCCTGTAGAGGTAGATTAAATGTGTTTTGTGGATATTGTAATTTTAATTTTTGGACTGTTGAGCTTAGTTGTTGTTTATAAGTTAATATGTATTGTATATCGTCGCTAAACTGCGCACTTATGATTTTGGAGTTATTATTGAAATTCTGGAATTCATTTATTTCGTTTTTTAATTTTAAAATGGAATCTGTATAGTTTTTGATGAGCTCTGTGATCCTGGTATAGTTAGGCGTCGTTCCAGACATGCCAAATCCTGTTTCTATTGGGAATTCATCTCTTTTGAACATTTTTTAAATTTTCTTTTTTATATCGAAATTTTATGAAAATTTTTATATCCACATTCCCATTTCCATGGAATTCGACTTGATGTCTGTGTTTTTATGGCTCTTTAGAAGCCATTGGTTCGATCTGTAAAGCGAAATCGCGAAAAATTCACTCATTACATTCAATATATTTTCTTTAACCTTGTTTATGTGTTTTTGGATGTCAGATTAACTCATATTCACGATTATTTGGTCTGTTTAAACAAAAATATTTTGGGATAAAAATAAATATGTTAAATTTCTTTTCTATTCATATATTTAGAACATATAACTCCATGATAATATATATCTTAATTGATTCGGTGTTAAAAAATGAATTAAATTTGATCAAAAAATAATTTTGTTAAATTTGTCTCATCATCATATATTTAGAATATATAACTTCTTGATAATATATATTTTATTTGATAAATCTTTAAAAAAAGAAATTGAATACGATTCAAAATAAAATTTGTTTAAATACCCTCCTCCTCATATATTTACAATTAATACTTCCTTGGTAATCTATCATGCAATATATCATTAATAATCTATTGCTTAGCTATATAGAAGAAAGAAGAGCAAATGATTTGTCAAAAAGAGAAATTTTACAATGTCAGATTGTCAGATATATTTGTAAAGTATACAATCGATTTGAAGGGAAAATAATCGTCGTGGCCCTTCCTTTTCTCTGAAGAAAAATGCCTCGTTGCCAACGCTTTCACTTAAAGCGCCTCACAGCCCCACACCACTGGCTCCTCGCTAAGTCTGCTGGTAAGTTCGCTTCCCACCCATCCACAGGTCCACACAAGCTTCGCGAGTGCCTCCCAATCAACATCTTCCTTCGCGA
>MRSU01002808.1:0-18133 GCA_008369845.1 Trichomonas gallinae | reverse complement strand
CCTCTATTTCAGAGCTCCCTAGACCCTGCATTCCGAGCGACTCCCACTTTTATCGCCTATGTCCACTCTGATCGAAGTCACTCCTTTCTTCGCGCGTGATACAGCAAAGCTCTTCCCCTACTTCATGCGCACGCGCGCCCCTCTATATCTTATTCATTTTTTCTTTTTCATTTTAATAAAATAAATGCTTGGCTCTTTGGGGAGGGTTTGGGAGGAGCGAAGCCCCTCCCAAAGACCGAGTACGCCGCTATCGCGTCGTGCGAGGATTTTTTTTGCGTAGTTTTTTACGCAAAAAGTGAGCCTTTTAGCATCGTTAGTGAGTGCAATAAGCTATAAAAAAATAACTATTAAATTATTCTATAGCTTTAGAAAGGAAATAAACCTTTTAAAAAATAGATATTTTTTTGAAAAATTTGATATAATAAAGACAGATCTAAATAAACTTTACAAAATCAAACAAGTGAAGGAAACTCTTCATTAGACAAACCTGTGTCGTTAACCTTTCCGAGTCTATAACCTTCCTGAAGCCTAACCAATAACGCGCGCATCTCAGAATCTCCGACTGCGCTGACTGTGTCGCAGAAGAGGAACTCAGATGACTTGCCGCATATAGAGTGGTACTGCTTAATGAACTGCTCCGGTGTAATCCTGTGTTCGTCGAGCGAGTCAATGTTAGAGAGAAGCTTTCCGACTCTCTTTTTGTTTCCTCTGAACTCATCATTAGCTTTGAGGGCCAGACGCTTGCATGCCTCGATGTGCCTCTTTTTGGCCTCTCTTTCTATCTGTGCAGTGTCGTCTGATTCGATTTCTTCGTCAAAATTAGGTTTGATTGTAGATGGAATCTTAGACTTATGGACACTTAACTGATGGAATTGTAACTCAATGCTGCTGCTGTAAGCATTGGATGGTAGATTAATGCAATCTGGATGCTCGCAAATGTAATGATATTCTCTGTTGTGTTTCATTACATCTTCAGCTGTTGTAAACCACAAAATTTTATCTTTCTTGGCACATAAGTTGCATCTGACATGGTTTTCGTTCATATGGACGCTCAGATCGTGAGCATCAAATGCTTGATAAGGACAAACGAGACATCTCGGGTGCTGCCTGAGATGTTTCTTCAGATCAGGCTTGGAGAATATAGGGACGTCGATGTTTAAGAATCTACCTGAACGAGAGCAAACATTGCACATGCAAACTTTGTGTGTTGAGAGATGTTCAGTAAATTTCTTCCTATTTGTAAAGTATTGGCCGCATTCAGAGCACTGATACTTGAGATAAGAGTCCATTTCTTCTTTTATTGATGTTTCTTTGTAAAAATATTTCAATTTCTCGTCAAACGTGTAATTCTCTTTCTTTTCATCCTCATAGTTGAATGGCAGTTTCTTATCCGTGATGATTGGGCCTGGAATTATCTCATTTTGACACACAGGACATTGATTCTCCTTATAGCATTGCTGGAGAGTCAAATAACACTTCATACACATCGGCGCGTGGCCGCATGGAAGTAATACTCTGTGCTCTATGGGCTCAGTGCAGAGAATACACTCGCTGAATGTTTCCATAAAAATTATGTTGAAAATTTTGGGGGCTACACCGACCAACCCCTTCTTAATTTAATTGAGAGGAGTTTTGTGTCTAACAAAATTTTTAGCAAATTACATGTTTCCTATATATATATATTATCACCAAACTATAATGATAAAATATATAGATTAATATAATGATATAAACAAAGTTAGGACTGATTTTATATTAACAATTCCTAGATATGGATTTTTGTGTAATTTCTAATATTTACAAAATATTAAGAATACTTTTTGTATTTTTACACTTTATCTAATATCTAATAATATATAATTATTTACGGGCGTAAAATTTTTCCATTTTGTGGTGAAAATAATCGGCTTTTAAATAATTTGTAAAATTTGTTATTTGGCAAATTGACAAAAATATTTTTGACAATATCATTACACAAATTTGCGTTTTTCTCATGAAATTTTTAATATTTTTTTATTCAAATTTAATAAATATGATAAGATTGTTATTATCAATTTAGATATTAACTTTAGGAAATTTTTACTTGAGAGAACTATGAGAAATGAAGTCAAAAAAATGATTAAATTATATTTGACATGTAAATATTTAATTTTTATTTTCGTTTTTATTTTTTTATGAAGCTTCCAGAGAGTTTAAATAAACCAACAACTAAAAAGAAGAATCTAATGCTCTCATTCGTTATCTGCTTCGTGCTAGCAATGATGATACTATTAATTCGATTTTCAATCACTCCAAATAAAACTCGAAATCAAATTATAAACGAGCCAATAGTTGAAAATTCCAATAAGCCTACCGAAAAGCCAACAGAAGAACCAAAAAATGAAATAATTGATTACAAACTTAATTTCATTCCAATTCCTATTTATAATAAATTCAATTTTACATATGATCCAATACAAAAAGGCAATACAGAAGCGAAATGTTCTGATCTTACGAATATTAACGAAAATCTTTCATATACAATATTGCAAAACGTTTGTGTATTTCCAAATGGATATGTTGAGAATTCGACATTTACATATCATCAGCCAAATTCGTGTCAATTCATGATTTCTAATCAAATTTCAGGTGATACTAAAATTTCATTAGACAAGGCAATTTATATTTCACAAAACACATACAAAAATCAACAAATTATTTATGAACTTCCTTTTTTATCAGTAATCCCACCTGAAATAAGAGAATCTCATACATTATTGATTCCAAATTCATGGACAAATGAAGAAATCAGAATTGCGGAAGCCCTTGGATACAATAAGCACAAAAATATTCCATACATTGGCGCCTGTGCAAAAGAATTGTTTGTTTTAACAGGTTTATCATGCAATGAATTTTCTTTGCAAGCAGTTCATTCATTTGTCAATGAAATAAGCGATAAATATTGGCTCCGCGACAAAAATCAGAAGACAGTAGTTATTGTTGGATCTCCGGAATCTAATCAGAAAGCAAGCGAAGTCAAGGCAGATTTGAATGATCTTTTCCCTGATGTTACTTTTCTATATCCTCCTGATAAAAGCGATTTATACAAATATATTAAGTTTTGGGCTGAAGCAAAGATCGTCATTAGCTGCCCCAACTGCACAGGAGGTAATGAAATATGGATGCAGCCTGGATCAGCACTGATTTCACTGTCTCCAAAATGTCACGACATTCACTCATTCATTGCATCGTCATTAGGTATCCATACGACTGAGTATATTACTGAGCACAATGATTTCGAATGGATCATAAAAGAAAACATTGTATCTGAAGTAGAGAAATATATCAATGAGTTTGAACTTTCAGCAGTGAAACAAAAAGTTAAAAGCAACGAAGATGATATATTTTGACATGCATCAAAACAAAACTATGTAATCACATATTACATAAATACAATTATACAACATTTATCAGGATCCTTTGCGCTCTTAAAACACTTGCGCATAATAAGGATCTGCTTCTTCTGCAAACTTATTTCAGGATATGTAAGAAGGAGTCTCACAACTTCATGACAGCCACTATATAAAGTGAATATCAAAGCTCTGTCATCGTCCTTTGCGCTGACATTTATTCCAGGAATTTTAGGAAGGAGCATATGCACAAATATGTAAGATTAGCTCTCGTATGCTTATTATTACACATTGGAGTATCAGTTTTTAATGTAACTTTGGAGTATATATTAAAATCGCTAAGTGAGATTTAGAAAGTCGTTTTTTGAATCGCAGTTATAAATGTAGTGAAAATCGATTGTTTCACGGACAACATATGATGATTTAGACCCAATTATTGGGTTAAATATAGATGGGATGCGATATATATCGTATTTACTGATATATCATCAGGAGCTGGTGGCCACATCATATTTGAATAAAAGAGTAGATGTCTGCTAATATTGTATCTTGATCTAATCTTGTTCAAAACTCTGGCATTAGAGAATGGTTGCCTTTTGAACATTCCCATAGATAAAATTTGATTTTCAACATTCAATTTTCACAAGTTAATAACCAATCTTGTTTTCAAGCTATTATCAGACACATATCAAAACTGAAATGTCTAAATTCATTTTGAATTGGATTCAAAATCATGTGGTACATATAGACACAATTGAATATGGAAGAAACTAGTGTTTTCAATGTTGACACATCACATGAAACAATTTGATTAAAAAACAATAAGAGTAGAATTTTTGTATATATTAAGCAAAATGGAAGAAATATTTTATCAATCTTATTTAAAACTAAAACAAGGAAGATTGTCAGATCTTATTTGAAAAATACGAATACGAATCAATTATTGATCGTTCAAATATCTATAATCATTTCTAATCCCATTCATTTTCTCCCTGAACTTCTATAGTGAATTTCAAGTTAGAATAGAAGCTAAATTCTCTATTTATTATTGGAAATTTGCTTTCTTTAACAAGATAATATTATTTATACAATATATTAAGAGTATCTTTTTTGATTTGTGAATTGTAGATGATAAAGCAATGAAAATAAACTCCTTGAGTTGAACTTGATTTAAATTACAAACTCATTCTCACAGCTCCTTTTATAGATGCCAACGCAGAATCAAAAAACAACAAAGCAGTTTTGATTTTGACTTCAAATGATGGTCATCATAGATGTTTAATCATATCAATTCGCAAGCAAAGTATTCAATTATAATTAAAGTAATTTAAGATTATACATTTACAGGTTAGTTGGTCATAATAGCTATGACAATGATTATTTTTGAACTCGGATACCAAAATATTAACCTTATATTTTCGGCCTATGAAAAGTTGTCACATTTTATGAAAACTGACACTCTATAATAACCTTATTTGTATGATATGTAAAATTCGGGTTAATAAAAAGTGACTAAAAACTAATAAAATTTATTTCGGATTTAAATGCGAAATTCTGTGACAACTAATTATAGAGATTCTAATTTTAAAATTTAAAGAAAAATGCCATATAGTTGGCAGAGATTTCGAAAATCAATATCCGTGTTTAAGGCTATATTTTGCGGTATACAGATTGTCTTGGTTCATATTTTCGTTATTTCAGGTTCTTTTTACGATTCTATTTGGTAAAATTTCGCAAAAATATTGATTTCTAAAAAAAATAAAAATAACACTTTAATTTTAAACTAGTTCGGCCTAATATATAAAACAATAAAGTAATTACTCTGTAGCTCCATGGGCTAACAAAACTCTTCTAATTTCTTCCATCCATGAAAGTTTGAGTGGTGTTCTTCCTTTCATATCTTTGAGATTAACTTGGATGTTTGGAAGTGTGACGAGGTACTCCACAACGGCGGCTCTATTAGAATAGCAGGCTTCATGGAGAGGTGTGAGTAGGAATCTGTCCGCACAATTGACATCTATATACCTAGCAAAGTACTGCACTGCTTCGAGATTTCCTTCTTTAGCGAAGAAATATAATATCGTATTTCCATTTCTGCTCTTTCTCTGAATATCTGCGCCGCATTCGTGTAGCATCTTGCATAAATGGAAGTTATTTGAGTAAGAAGCCTTGATAATTACGGTTGAACCATAACCATCTCTTACATCAACGTAACCATTTTTGACAGCATATTTGACTGCTTCCGCGTCATTTTCCTTTGCTGAGCGCTCTAAAACCTCATAAATATTTTGGAAATCGGCACCAATCTTCTGAAGACCCTTTAAAAGGTCAATATTTTTGGAATCCTTTGGTGGAGTGTTGAGGGATTCCTCCTCTGAGTTCTGGAGAATGCTTGGGCTAGTTCCTGGATCTTCTAAACGGATGGATGAATAGGAATTGTATGGAGAAATTCCAGGAGAAGGTGGATGGTGCATGGAGCTATTTGAGGCATAGCTGTTGTAGTTCCTACTGCTGCTAGAAAGTTCTTCCAAATCGTGTATCTTCTCATCTTTATACTCCAATTGCTTTTCCATCATCGATATTTTCTTAACCATGTCCTCGAACATCTCATAAATAGCCTTAACGATGGGAGCTTTAAGAGAAAGATACATTGTCTGTAGAAATTCTAATACTTTATCGTAGTCATTTCCGAAATTGACCTTAGCGCTCATGAATATTCTAAATATCTCCTGGGCATCGTATCTGAAGTTGCATTGGTCAAAAATAAAAGAAGCTTGTTCTGTGCTTAAAGGCCTCACAGTTAGAATCTTGCAAATCTGTGTAACCGTGAATCTCTCCACGAGGCTCCTGTTATCGATATAGTGCTGTATATCGCTGGCAATGACATTCTGATCGAAGTCAATAGTTCCTAAATTCGCCATTTATATTTTTTAAAAAAAAATCTGAAAAAAATTCAAAAACGTATTAATTTTATACTAATATATGAATGTAATGATTTTTTGAACAATATTGATTGTAAAAGTTCTATGAATTTTTGAACAATATTGAAATGTAAAAACATATATATAAATAATTATTATATAAGATACTTTTAAAGATAATAAAATTGGATTTTACAAAATTGAAAAGGGTGACAATTTTTTTGAAAAGGGACAGATCGTTAGTTATCAAAATGAAAATTTGAAAAAAAAATCATGTGCAAAAAGATTGATCTTAAGTAAGTAACGGTAGATTAATAAATATTCAAAATATATTTATAAGCAGATAATAATGATTATTATGGTATTTAAAACAAATTCTCTGATAAGATTTTAAACGTATCAAAATTGAGACTATATCGTGATTATTCAAATTTTCTGGAAACCGAATTAAATTTACTAAATTTTCATTATCATAAATATGGGATTCTAAAATAACGGTTTTACAGATGCATTTTTAAATGAAATTATCATAATTTTGATTCTCTATATAAATAGAGAATGGTCTTGAGTTACATCGATTATATTTTTGAATTGATATTAATCGAGAGCCATTCAAAAAATGATAGTTATTAATGTAAAATTCTGCAACCATGTAACTTTACAAAGGGTAATAATTTTGCTACTGACAGCTAATTCATGGATCGGGTATGAAATATGTTGACATCTAAAAGTATAAAAATAATCGATTGAATTTTGTTGATTTTTTGAGTCTCTTAAAAAAAGCCTTTTAAAATCGTAATTGTAGTTTGGGAATTAATTTTTGTCTGGATCTGAGTAATATGCACCAAGAAAATGAGATGTTTGTTAAGATTTTAAAAATCGGACATTTAACTTATTATGATTGTAGCCATGTTGCTTTGTAACTTTGCATTCAGAAAAGAAACAATATCAATTACAGATAGTATAATATCAAAAAACTGTTCATGAACAATAAATCTAATCTAGGCATAAAATTAATAAATGGCAATAAAGATTTGGGATTGTAAATGTGTTTTTAAATCAATAGTGCATCTAAACAGTTCTAAAAGCAGGACTGAAATTTTGTTATTGATTTAAATTTGATATAATAATGTTTTGATCATAGTATTATAGGATATTCGAACGAGACAACATAAAATTCCTATCATTTGTAGGTTCCTCCCTTCACGAATTAAAATTTTGCCAAACAAAGAGTCACAAACATATTATATCCTAAGCAAGGGCTAATAAAACTAAATAATAATTATATTATATGTAATCAATCTTATAAAGCAAATAAATTTATAATATCGAAAATAGTACCCAAATCAAGCCTTATGATATTAGATATCACATAATGTGCACCATACTGTGCTAGAAATTTAGATAGTTTGTGAGTCTTATTGAGTTAACTCAATGTTTTAAAACAAAATCAATAAGATATCATTAAATAAGATTGAGGAACAAAGGGATAAGCGCAATTAGTGACTTTATAAATCAAGATTTGACACGCTATTGGTGAATGGTATTTTTATGGAAAATTGATTCAAAATATAATATAAAAAAGCAAATAATAGCATAGTTATGCAATAAACCCACTCATCATTGCTATATGAAACCATTAAGCATGGAACTATTTGAAATAAGCAAATAAACCTATGGAATGCATCTGACAAATCGTGCGTCTAAAACTAATTGTAAATTTCGTTGCTTTAAACTTACCATAGATAATAATACTCAAATCTAGAACGAAAAAAAAAATATAATGACTCGTTGAACGAACAAGTGGGTCATTGATTCAATCTTGTAAAAATTGAAAAAAAATTAAGTATTGTATTTGATCTAGAATATTGTAATAAAATTTTGAGGATAATGTTTTTTAAATTTAATTTTTTTTTTTTTTTTTTTTTGTTGGTTTGTTTGTTTGTTTAAATTACCAATAGTTAAAAATTAAATAATGAAATAAACGTTATAACCTTATGAAATATTTGATTTGACATTTTCAAAAATATTTATGTTTTATTTAAATAAGCTAAGAATATTAAATAATATAAGCAATATATAAAAATCTAATAAAAAATGTCAAAATTTTTGGAAAAGTGCATCTAAGACATCAAGAAAAATCATAAATTCCAAGAAAATATTATTATTAAACATAGGAGAAACATTTTATAGTAATTTATTCAAATTGATTTTTAGCAAAAATTTTTATAGTTATCAGGTAATGAACAAAATAATAATATTTGAATCAGCACAAAAAAAATTCTTTTTGATTTTAAAACCGATATAAATTTTCCATAATTTTTGGTTTATTCCGGATTTTTCTCAACTATATCGATCGAATTTTGATAAAAACAAATCAAACGTTTGATCATAAATTCCTTATTTATTTGCATCTATGTTTATTATAGATTAATATTATCACATTTTAATAATTTTAACAAAAATATTATTGGTTTATTTTGTTAAACAACTAAAGTGGAATAATATTTTCAAATCTTTATCGGCCATAAGAGTATTGAAAATTTTATAAATTGGCCAGTTCAAGAATCAAAAAATTGTGTGTTTTCAAAAGCTTTCACAAAAATTGAGAAGTTTACACAAAAATTTTATTAAAATAATGTTTGGTGCCTATACCAAGGAAGTTAATGCTCTTGTTGAAATCATGAAGACAGCAATACCACTTACATTGTCTATCCAGAAGAACTTGGAACTGGATGAAGTTAAAATGAAGCAAGATGGAACTTATGTTTCTATTGCTGACTATGCAACACAAGCAATCATCATGGATGGTATCAATAGACTTTTACCAGGTGATGACGTCTTCGGCGAAGAGAATTTAAACGTTTGCAACCCTTATTTCCTCGAAATGGTGAAAAAGCTTTTACCAAACAATTTAGACCCGGTAAAGGCTTGCGAAAGAGCAATCACGACTTTTGGACCAAATAATCACCGTGTTTGGGTTATTGATCCGATCGATGGTACGGCAGGATTCGTCGTAAATCAGTCTTATGCTATTGCATCCGCTCTCCTTATTGACCTTCACGTTAAATGCTCAATTACAGCGTGGCCTCTCCATGATCCAAAATTTACTGGATATCCTCTAGAAGGCCCGGTCATCTTTATCGCAGTAGAGGATGAAGGTGCTTGGGTTATGGATCTCAATGGTAACATCATCGAGGTAGGTCCACCTAAAGACATCAAGGAAGGCTTGCTTACAAATGGCTTAGGAAGAGTTCAGGCTCATTTAGTTAAGACATTCGATGTCAAAAATATTATAAACATGACATCAATGACAAAAGGATTCATATTAGCAGGCGGCCAGGCCAAAATCTACATGAGAATACACAAAGCATTAGAATATGTATGGGATATTGCACCATTTGAGCTATTCGTTAGAAACTGCGGTGGTACAGTAACAGATGGCACTGGAAAACCTTTAGAATATACAGAAGATGGCTACGTCAAAGATTCTGATAAAGGAATTCTTTGTACTATGGGCGGAATAGATTTCCACGACCAGGTTTTGAATGCAATGCAAGATGGAATGTATCGTATTCTCAATATTAGATGCAGAAATTAATTTCTATCTTTATATTATTCTTTCTTATTTGATATTATTAAAGCGTTTTTATTTGATTCTTGAGTATGTAATAATTCAAACCCACTTGCCCCAACCATCCAACAAAATTGAGATCATTCTCACTATCAAAACACCCAACAGCTTAACAGTAAATATATGTGTCTAATTCAACTAACTCTCTGCATTATTTGATTGATTTTATATTCTTATGCATAATAAAAAATCAATTTTAATAAAACATTTAGAAAACCTTGAATGTGTAATATAATACCTTATTTTTCGATATTTTGATATTTAGTCATTGGATTATAGATCATTTGTTATATATGAAAAAAATGAATAATATTTTCATGCAAAAAACTCTATAAACTCTATTTTAATCAAACAAAAATGATGTGGATGGTATCTAGTTAAGAAGGATCAAATGTTGGTATTACTATTTCATAAGCAAGGAAAGCATAAATTGAACATTGTCTGAGATCAGATCACAGAACTGATTCTCATCGGAATCTGCTCTTTTGTTTATATTACAAGATATATATTTTGTTATTATCAGTTTTCCATTACCTTTCCAAATTCCAGGAACGAAATTAACGCTAGAAAACAGAAATTCGGACTCCCTATCAAATGCATAAGCTTTGGGCCCCAGTAGCTCATAAAACTCGTTATGAGCATCAATATTTCCATATTGATATTTTGCATCTTTTGTCAGAGCCCAAGAGCTTCCTGCTCCAGCGCCACCATTCCCATGATGACCTGCAAAGCCGCCGTACCATTCACCGCCTGCTCCAGGCCGGTCACTCTCTCCTGCATAAAACTGCACGCCATTTTTATTGGCACTTTTTATTTTCTGAGCTGCTTCACCAGATCCAAAAGTGAAGCCAAACATCGAATTGGCTGTGTAGTTTCCATGTTCCGATATATTTGTATTTTACATGGCAAATATTTATCGGTTCTGTCTTATTTCGATAATTTACATGGCAATTTTAAATAAATTCTATAAATAGTAGTTTTATTTGATATAAATAATAAATTCGTGAGAAAAATGAAAATTTGAATGAAGATTTTTGAAATTTCATGCGAAAAATTAGAATAATTGATTCTAAATCCGAAATTTGGAATTTATAGATCAATGTTAATATAATTATCAGGATCCAAAAAGCAAAATTTGGTGGCATTTGATTATTTTCTATTCAAATTTCAATGCTAATATAATCATAAGCCATGTAATTAAAATTTTACTACATTTTTCGTGAACTTTCGCGCCCGTAAAAACTTCGCAAAATTTTAAATTTTCTTGGAGAAATATATTGAGGGTAATAAATGGTTGATGAGGGGAATGTTTTCTGATTTTGTTACATTTAGATTATACACAGATAGATAAATGATTCTAAAAAATCCGCCCAAAAGTGACAGAAAAATTATGAATTGAGAACTTTACAAAAATCCGCTCATCCATTCAAATGTTAATTATGTTGTCTCTGCTGATTGTGCACCTCCAGGCCGCCGTCCTTTCAGAACAAAACAGGGCTGCCTCGGAGCAAAGCAAACCGCTCTTAGCTAAAAAACCATTGTATACACTTACACCAAAACCATCAATCACAAAATTCAGAAGATCTTTTATAGGCAAAAGCCTAGATAATGCAGTCGAAACACAAATAGACAACGATCTACCGCTTTCAGTTGTTGAAGAAATTAAACAGCAATTGACGTCAGCGCCAATGGTACTGTTTTACGTTGTCATCTGTTCGTGCATCATCGTCGCCGTCGGCTACTTCATGTTCAGCAAAGATGCAGATGATACGATTCAGGACGAGAAAATCGAGGATCAGCTCAACGAGCAACTCGACCCACAGCTTGTGGATGAGCAGCCAGTCCAAATTTAATTTGAGCACTGCTAAGCGTTTTATATTGTTTGTTTGTAAATTCTTTTTGTATGTAATTTATTCTTTCATTACACTCCTAATTCTCTGCTTCATTAACCTGAATACGGCAAAATTAGACAAAATCATACCAATAGTGCCCGATTAAACATAATATTCGCCGTGTTTCACAACTTGAAGTTTAGATTTCAGTAAATCATTCGAAGATTACAAAGATAATCAACGTTGATTAATAGATTGTCATAGTGATTGAAGTACAATAAGTGTTTTCGAATAAATCCCAATTTTTGAAAATTTCAAATTGATTTT
Organism: Trichomonas gallinae; assembly: GCA_008369845.1. Classification (NCBI taxonomy): domain Eukaryota; phylum Parabasalia; order Trichomonadida; family Trichomonadidae; genus Trichomonas; species Trichomonas gallinae. The sequence goes on along the minus strand of MRSU01002808.1, from coordinate 6,030 downwards.
TTAACGCGAGAAGCTAAATTTCTGAAGCCTGTCTCATAATAATTTAAAATACATATTTTTAAAATTTTTGTAGAAATGGAAATTGATTCAAAATGAAAATAAAAAATTTATAATATTTTTCAAAAATCTAATAAATTAAGCATGTTTAGCAAAAATTAAAATCAATATTTTTGAAGTATATATCATATAGAACAATATTAACAGATTTCCAATAAAATTCACTTTAAATTTTTCAAATGAAAATACATGAAACGAATAATTTCTATATAATTAATTATCATATAATATACAATATCATAATAAACAATAAAAATGATTAATATAAAAAATAACACAAAATTCCCTTCAAAATAAGCTATACTATTTATATATTTAACTTACATTTTCTAAAAAAAAATAACGCAAAGCCGTTACGAAAACTAATTTTTTAGTTTTTAATGCAATCACCGTCAATTCCACCGACAAGCGATGATTTCGCGATTGTGGAATACCTCATGCAGATGCAGCTCGACGCCCCGCAATTCAAAATCACCGAAATGAAAGATATTTCAGTTAGACACCAAGTCAATGTATTCAATAATTACGTTAAGAAAATGAAAAATGCGAACGTTGTCGATGCATTCGTCTTACTCAACACAATTCAGCAGCCTCTTTCAGATATTGCAAGCCATGGATTAAGAATTCCAGCAAATACAGGTTTCAAATTCCAATTAAATCATCTTGAACTCCCACCAGGTGAAGAGACATACGAAGCTCTTCATCTTATCATCGCCCTTGGCACAGTCATCAACTACCAGAACTTTGATTCCGATTTAGATGAGATCGAGTACTTAAGCGCCATTCCAACAGCTGATGATCTCAAGGGTCATGATTCAATCCGCATTGGCGATGAAAACCTTTACTACGTCTTCAATGCTGCACAAATTAAAACAGCTCATTACATCACTTTCAAAGGAGGCGAAAATCTCATCCACGACCACCATATTATCAACAGATGTGGCGTTTGCGGCAAGGATAACGCCACAGTTTGGTGCCAGAGCGACAGTATCAAATTATGCGCAGAATGCGACAAAAAGACACACAGTGTCAACCCATTATTCCAGTCACACGTTCGTGTTCCACTCCGCGAAGGCCTTCCATACACACAGATATGCCAATTCCACCCACAGCAGAAAGTCTCATATTACTGCCCGAAGTGCCACTTAGCCGTCTGCGTTGACTGCAAGATCAACGGCAACCACGCCCACGGCGACTACGCTAAGCACAAGCTCATTCCATTCGCCCAGGCCTATAATGACGCTCACGCAACTGTTCAGGCAAGGAACACAACATATATCACACGCCAGAAAATCATCGAAGAGGGAATCCAAGCTGCTGAGGACCGCCTCCAAGAGATCTTGGATAACGCTGACGCAGTAGAAGCAGAAATCAACCGCATCGCAGCAGCAGCAATCGCATCTATGAAGAGACAAGCTGCCGAGAGAGCAAACATCGTCAAATCAGCTAAAGCAGAACTCGAGCGCAAACTCTACGAGCTCAACAAGCAGAAGGAGTTCATCAAGACACACGACGAGACATCAGAACCAGTCGACTTCTTGCAGTACTTTGCTTGCTCAAAGGAACTCGAGAAGGAAATTCTCAACATGAAGGATCTTCCAGAACCATTGACAGTCCACGGCGATTTGTTGGTCTACGGCAAGCTCGATGTCGACGGACCACGCAAGAAGGGCGGCGACACAGATGACGAAGACGGCGAGGCCAACTCCAACGAGTTCGCTGAGCGTGAGATTAACTACTCAGTCCACTCATATGCTTCGACAACTAACGATATCTCATTATCTCAGCCACCGACAACGATGCCACTCGAGCGAGCACCGAAGTTCACGAAGCTCTCTAAGCTTGCTGCAAGGAAGGAGGAGAAGATGAAGACAATGAACATCTCGTTGAACTTCACACCATTCGCATCATCAGAGGTTTTGACAGACGACGATGACAAGAGAATGATTTATCTCACATTGCCATTCAAGGGTGTTCCAGAGACACACCTCATGTTCTCGACAACACGCGATGGCAGGAACATCGGAAAGATGCACAAGATGATCGACGGAAAGGGCATCACGCTCGTCTTAGTCAAGGCAAACGGATTCGCATTCGGCGGTTTCGCAGCTGTCAAGTGGAATTCGGATGGCGTCCCGTTCGGTGACCAGTCTTCATGCTTCTTGTTCTCTCTGATGAACAACGCCCTCATCCCTGCGCGTGGTCAGTCAGAGGAGCAGTGCAAGCTGTTCGCTACTGAGGACACACTCACGTTTGGTAAGGAGGACCTCAAGCTTGCCGAGAACTTCGACAGGTGCTCATCACAGATAGAGAACTCCTATGGTGTCGGCCTCGTCTACGGTGGCGAGAGGTCTAAGACATTCCTCGCTGGTTCTAACCAGTTTGCTGCCGATGTTGTTGAAGTTTGGGGATTCTTCTCCAGCGAATAAAATAATTGATCTTTTTTTATTTATTCGAAGAAAATTTATCACAATGTATATCTTTTAAACGAGTAATTCTAGTCTTTTAATTAGAGCGAATGTCACTTGTGTTAAAGCAAAGTGTCATATTACAGCACTACACTCTGCTACAGACAAGTTGCATCAATTTCTGCTTCAAAGAAATCATTATAATAACATAAATATGATTTTATAAACTACATTTCAAAATATCATAAATTAGAACTGATCAAGGTCATCATCTTCGCCTACCTCTGGTAAAGGTGTTGGATCCTTGAAAACGATAATCGGCTGTTTTGCACCAAAGCTTGAGAAAGCCACCATATTTTCAACCGGATTCCACGCGACAGCTGTAAGTGGATAATCGAACTTGAATGTCCATTCAGGTGTCGGAATAAGCTCAGCTTTTCTTGCTGTCCAGAGCTTAGCAGTGCCGTCTTCTGAGCCAGACAGAACGTACTGACAGTCCGGCGAGAAAACTGACACAATGTTGAACTTCTGGCAGATAGATCCAGTAAACCTCTGCGACGGAACCATGACTTTAGTTTCGAATATCCTGATGACATTATCTCTGGAGTGAACAAGCAATGAATAAGGGCTGAGCTCCATTGAAAGGTGAGTGATTGGAATATCTTTGAGTTCTTCGTCTTTGGCGATCATCTTTCTAACGAGATCATGCTTGCTTCCTCCCTTGATATCTGTTGAAAACACGCATATCTGGCCCTTGGAGTCGCCAGTGTACAAAAGTTTGCCGTCTGGAGAGAAAGTAACTGAGTTTACTGTGCCTTCGTTTCCCTGCAAAAGCGCGACAACTTTCTTCTTCGGGGCGTCCCAGATCCTAACGATTCCGTCGTGGGAGCCAGTCGCGATGCAGCGGGGCTCATCTGGATAGAATTTGGCAGTGTAAACATAGTCTGTGTGCTGAAGAGAGTATTTGAGAGTGAAAGACGTACCATTGACTTGCCAAACTTTGACAGAACCATCCGCAGACGCAGAAAGGAGGAAGTTATCTGACGTGTCGAACTGGAGCTCGTAGATGAGGCCCTGGTGTGCGTTCTTGATCGTGATTGGCGGCTTCGTGAAATCGTAAACAGAGAAGAATTGGATCGAATAAGCTGATCCGATCTGTACGGCAGCGGCAAGAAGGTCTCCGTTTCTGTTGAATGTGAGAGCATGGGTACCGTGTTCTCCAACTGGTATTTGAGCAGCGAGAGTGCGTGGAATTGTACAATTGCGATTTGTTGGTCTGACTCTCTTGACAATTTTGTGTTTGGACTCTTCTGTCATTGCTGTCTCGCCTTCTGTTGTTGTTGGATCGCGCTGGATGAGCTTGTTGATGTCTTCGTTGCCGACTTCGCGGTGGAAGAAATGTTTTGGACGTCCTGTAACATCGTATTGATCTTCTGGCTCATTGTACTTGATTTCGATTGATATATATCCTGGAATCTTGTTTCTGCCTGCAAGCAACTGTGCAACTGGAACAGTTGGGCCAATAATATGCGGATTGAAATCTTTTGGATAGCTGTGGAGTTGTAAGCGGCATAAAAAGTCTACATTAGGCTTTCCATCACCAGCTCTGGGACGTAAAAATGCCCAGCACAAAGGAGTAAAGTGATTCATATTCGGAACTAAGTCTAAAGCGAGAACTTCGATAAAAATAACAACATTTTCTGTAATAAGGTTGTCAACAATTTCGTTATATCTGAATGACTCGTCCCAATACGGTGCAAGCTGCGCAATGTCGATAATTGGAACTGGTTTTGTTGTCATCGGAGCGATAAATTCTGTTGATTCGTATGCTGAGATTACTGCTCTGTTGGATCTTTCGCCATTTTGACCTGAATCGGAAGATTTTCGAACTAATTGACCCGTTAATTGGTCTACGATTGAAACCCTAGCAACAACGTTGACCATTGGGCGTTCCAAGTCTAAATCTGTGCATCCTAAAACATTAATAGTGAAAATTCTGGGTCCTTCCATGTCAAAAAATTATTAAACGTTCAAAATTTTGGAAAATTTAGAAAATAAATCACTAAAATATAGATATTAATTCTAAATTTTTAATATTTATAAATTTACTTTACATGACAAAAATTATACAATATGTCAAAAATACACTTTACATTGCAAATTACTGTCAAAAATACTTTACATGACAAAAATAAATAATATGTCAAGTAATTTACTTTACATCACAAATCTCTGTCAAAATTCATTTTACATGACAAAATTATATCAAATACTTGACTTTACACGACAAAAATAAATAATATGTCAAGTAATTTACTTTACATTGCAAATAAAAAATTATATTATCAGGATATATCAGTATCAAAACATGCTATATCATTCAAAAATCACAGTTTATTGTGTCATTAAAAGTATATATCTGTTGGTGTTGTACACAACAACTATAATACTTCCTGATTGCTTATATAAAGAAAGGATAAATATATATTTTGACATTTTGTTCTTTACGTGTCAAAAATTATATATATTATCGCTTTTATTTACACTTTTTTTTTCACAATTTTTCAATGTAAAATCTGACATTTTGACAATGTAAATTTTCTTATATTGAGATCGAAAACAAAACAATTATTATAAGACTATATATGATTTTTTTGACTAAATTTTTATTAAAATTTTAATTTTTTTATGGGCATCAAAATTGTTGTTATTGGCGAGACCCAGGTAGGCAAAACTTGTTTACTTAGGAGGCTTTATGCCAACGCATTCACCAGTGGCATCCCACAAACTATTGGCGCCGCATTTCAAAATTTCAATATTCAAACATCAAAAGGAAAAGTAGAATTACAGCTTTGGGACACAGCTGGTCAAGAAAAATTCAGATCTTTAACACCAATGTATTATAGATTAGCTGCTTTTGCGATTATATGTTTTGATTTATCAAATCGCGCGAGTTTTGAATCATTGGATAGCTGGTATACAGATATTATCGAAAAAGGCCCGCATAGAATACAATTCGCGATTGTTGGAAACAAAAAAGATGTTGCAGAACGACAAGTCACGTTTGAGCAAGGATTTGATTACGCAGAGTCGCATGGAGCCGCATTTTACATAGAAACATCAGCTTTGACTGGAGAAGGCGTGAAAGAGCTGTTTATTAAAGTTGCTGAACATTGTCAAACGAAAAATCCAAATGTTGATGTTTATCCTGATCCAAAATCACCAGCAAAGGAAAAGAAGAAGTCAGGATGCTGCTAATTCGATCTTTTATTTCAACAAAATTTTTATTGTTCATTGTTACTTATTATGTTTGTATTAAAAATCTAACCAATACTAGATATTATCTATCCATGGTGAAGAAACCTCACTATTTTGAAATTTTCAATTTTGAGAAATATTCTTGGATTTGTAACCATTTAATCATTATAAATCGATAGCAAATCGTCAAAAATATCATTTTAATAAGCTAAACTATGACATTTTCAATTTTTAAGGGACCGTTCTAACCGTTTTGTAAACTATCAATTGATTCTATGAGGTTATCAAATTTGTCACCTTTTCCAAA
>MRSU01002790.1:0-15587 GCA_008369845.1 Trichomonas gallinae | reverse complement strand
CTAGCATTTTAATGGTCACTATGTGCTCATTCTATATTATTAATTTACAGAATTTTTAGTTGAATTTTTCTGCCGGACAATCCTTTCATTACTTATCTCTATGTCAAATATTTAAATATTTTTGACAGATAAATAATACGTTTAGAGAGATTTTGACACGTAATAAAAATATGTCGAATAAAGTTAAAATGTGCTAAGTAAAATTAGATTTGCCATGTAAATTGTCAGTTTTCAGAAATCGTTATTTGAATAATGTCTGCTCAAGAAGAAACGAATAAAGCAATAAATTATGCTGAAAAATGGGGATTGCAGACAGTGTTTGAAGATGCATTCGCAAATCTTCTTATAAATCATCCAGACGACCCGATGGGATTTTTATACGATCAAATTGTACCAAAAGCAGCACCACCAACAATAGATAAAGTTCTTGGCAGAGAAATTTTAGGAAGCAGAGGAGTACCGACAATCGAAGTTGAAGTTTGGGCAAAAGTTCACGGAAAATCAGAATTTATCTCACTTGCTTCTGCACCAAGTGTCGATAACTGCGCAATTGAAGATGCATACGTATTAGCAGATACTTCCAATCCAAGATACGGCGGTAGAGGAATGAGACAAGCTGTTTCTGCTGTTACAAGCGTCTATCAGCCATCTCTCGAAAACAAACAGTTCTTCAACCAGCGCCAAATTGATGAGCTGCTCGTAAATGCCGATGGCACGCCAAATAAAAGAAAATCTGGAGCAAATACAATGATTGCTACTTCAGCTGCAATTGCTGTAGCCTCAGCTAAGATATTACGATTACCTTTATTCCTTCACCTCGCGAAACATCTTACAGATAGAACACAATTCACAGTTCCTCGTCCGATTTTTGCAATATTTAATTTCAGCTCAGGTCCAATCTCGAAAGTTTACTTGATTCCTTCAGCTACAGTCCAAGTTGAAGAGCAAATTCGCATTATTGGCGAAATTTACTTACATTACACAACATCGATGAAATCTGCTGTTTGCAATGACGGATGCTTCCCGATCGATGGAGATAAAGTGGACGACATCCTCCAAACTACAGAGATAGCGGTCTCAGGAGGTGGCCACACTCTCGGTGATGACGTTTTTCTCGGTTTTTCGGGCCGAGGTGAAGGAACACCTAAGTTTTGGACAGACTTGTTCGACTCTTCCTCAGCGATAACATACGTGGAAGACCCTCTTCCTCTCGAAGAGACAAGCGGACTCAAGACACTCATCGCTAAATCATCAGAAAACACAATTATTGCATTAGGAAAAGGAATTTCATCACAAATAAGCAAAATACAGCAGTCAATCCCAGCTAAAGCCATTGTTATCAGGCCTCCGCAGGCTGGATCATTGACGCAAGCAATAGATGCCGCCAAAGCTGTTGACAGTGTTTCGAAATTAACTGTATTTTCGACTTCTCTCAACGAAACACAGGATTCGTGGATTGTCGACGCTGCAATATCATGTGGAGCGCACTTCCTTCAGCTTGGTCCGCCATGCAGAGGCGAAAATATCGCAAAAATCAACAGATTATTGGAAGCAGCTAAAGAAATTGAAGCAATGCAGGAGAAAGAATCCGACGAATAAATAAAAGATAATTGTTATGTTTTTTTATTCAAAATCTAATTTTTACTTCAAAGAGTTGGCATTTGATTTATTAATCAATCCGGATATAGACTACGATAGTTGCACAGACCTTTTTTGACATTTGTCAAAAACTCAACAAGCTAGTTTTCGACTTCTTCTAGGGGAGTTAATTAGAGCCTTCATACTATAATATCCCGCAACGTAGCTGACAGCGTTAACAGACAGTTGACTGCTCTTCTTCATCAATACTATCGACGTTTAGTAATCTCATATGCTCCATAGATCGCAGATTATAATGAGATGAAATGATTCCACAAAATAATGAAATTTTGAAGTCTAATTTTTATTGTCAAACACTTAATGAAGGGAATAGAATTAAACGTCTTCAATTTTCGGTCTTTTGCTTCCTGCCCACATTGGGTTGAGAACAATGACGCAATCATCTTGTCCAGGAAGATCAATTTTTCCAAAATCGATGAAATGGTTCCTTTTTGGACCATCACAATAGCTCATAGAATCATTTTCACCTTTGTCGCGCTTACAATGGCAATCACAGCACTCTGCTTTGCAGCAAGGATTCCTGCAGCAGCAACATAAAGTTTTACAGCATCCGCAACAGAGTGCGTTCTTGCAGAACTTACAGCAGCAACAAATAATGATAATAATGATGATGATAAGCAATAACAGTCCACCACCAAGTTCTAAACCAAGTCCCAAATCACTTGGTAATTTCATATCTTCTTGTTTTTCTGATTCTTTTGTCCTTGAAGGTGAATCTGAAGCAGAAATAGATGGTTTGGGTGAAGGCTCAGGCGATTCGCTTGATGTTGCTTTTAAAGACGGTGATGGAGATGGAGATAGTATTGACTCTGGAGACTGACTTGGTGTTTGTTTCGGAGATTGCGTTGGCTCTGGTGACTGACTTGGCGTTGCCATTGGTGAAGGATCTGGTGTCTTGAAGAATGAATAGCAGCGTGCTTGATCTTCGATTGATGTCTGTATCTTACCGATTGTTAAAATAGACAATCCAGGAGCAGTTCTCTTTGGCGAGAATTCATAATTCGAAGCTGTTCCACATGTGCATCCAGATATTTCGATTAATATGAAGCAATCGCCAACAAACAGATTTTCAACTGAACCAGTATCAAAGAAACAAGTGTCGATTGCCATTGATGATCTTGTTATCAAGTCATTTTCAACATAAATCTTGGCAAGTTCTTTGTAGCATTTCATGTAACAGTGAGAGAAAACGATGTCTTTTGAGTTGCATATTCCATATGTTGTGGCAACATCGCTTGCAGTGTTGGAAACTAATTGACAATCTTTGATGAAGAAATTCGTTGAATTAACAAGAATAGCCCCGAAGCAGTTTTGTGCTTGATTTTCTGTGAAGTTAGTATCAGTGATATTTGCATATTGACTTGTCATCACCCATAATGCGCCTACATCATTGTTGGCTATATTTTTCTCTACTTTAGACCTCGTCATTAGGAAGTTTGTCGAGTAATAAGCAGCAACAGCGCCAGAATAAGTTGCAAAGTTATAGCTAAATACGCAATCTTCGATTGTTAAGTTGGCCTCTCTGCAATGAATGCATCCCCCAACCATCTGTTCGAATATGTATCCTGTCGCATAACACCTGGAAATCGATGTTTCTGCGATCAAAACTTCACCGCCTTTAACAACTCTTCTTGTTTGCGATTCTTCGTTCTCCAGCAAGCTCCTAGTGTAGCTAGGGATGTATGGGGACCAATGAGCATCTACTGCTTTGTATGCAAGAAGTGCAAGCATTTTCTAACAAATGAAATGGAAAATAATTCAAAAACGCATCAAATTTCCTTCAATTTTTTCAAATTCAAAATCTTGGAATTTTTGAATGAGTAACAAACCACAGAACTATATTGGTTGTGTGGTGCAAAAATTTTCGCTTGTTAATTAGTTTGTGACTACTTTGTCGTTTAGATTAAAATATCATTGATTCAAAAATGCTTCAAACCTAAATTTATTTATTCCATTCGATTGCTTTGCTTGTTTCAAATATAATATATTATACAACTGTGGATGACTAGATGAGATGAGAGAAATAATTATTCTCTGTGTTGGGTGTATATCATGTTGCATATTTAAAATATTTATGAGATTGTTTGCAAGAAGTTTATAATTTCCATGCAGTTACATTCCAAAATAATTACGAAAAATATGATAATATGTGCTAAAAGCCTATTTATAGAATAAAATGACATATACAAATCCATTACAATTCATTCCTAAAATCTAATAAAGGCATATATAAAAGAAATAAAAAAATTGAAATTAAATTTAAAAAATCATTTTTTAACATGATCTGCTGTTTATTAGTCTAGTAATACCATATGATTTCTTAGACAGCATGAAACTTAAGAGAAGGAAAGTAAAAAAAAATTGACTTGTAATTTTACATTGTCAAATTTAATTTGACATCTAACTTTACATTGTCAAAAATCAATCTTAAAAAATAAAAGTGACACTTTATGATAAATTCTAAACAGCTACTTAAGCGGTCAAATCGCACACTGAGGAAAAACGAGACTGTTAGTGATGCTTTGGCAACATTAACCCATTTGCACATGAATGACTTGAAATTGACTGAGATGCCAGATATGAGTGGATATTTTTCCGCTGTTTGCCTCTACGCATATGATAATCAGATTCCAAACCTGAAAGGAATAGAATGCCTCGGAAAATTGGAAGAACTTCAAGCACAAAATAATAAAATTACTGAAATACCACCACTAGGCCCATTCCAGCTCATGAAAGTTGATTTACGCAACAATGAAATATCAGAAATCAAAGGATTTGAGAACCAGCACTTTATTTATGAATTATATCTTTCCAGACAAAGAGTTCCAGAAGTAATTCTTACTCCCAACTGCTTCGAAACTCTTGGAGAGTCCTTGGAAACACTTGAAATGGCCGAATGCGGACTCTCAAATCTTAAAGAACTTTTCGGACTTTACCACCTTAGATCTTTGAATTTGTCTGGAAATAAGATTGATTCACTTGACCACCTCGGTGAATTGCTCGCAAGACTGCCAGAACTCGAAAAATTAGATCTGGCTGGAAATCCTATTTGCTCAGAGGTCAAATACCGTGAGAAAGTCATCATCATGGGAAGATTTACAGAGCTTGATGGAAAAGATATCCCAGAAACACAGCGCGAAACATTACTTAGAATGGCAACGAGAAAAATTGCCAAACCAAAGCCACCGAAGAAAGAACTCCCACCTTCAAACTTTGTTGTACACCACTATCATTAAATTCTATTAAAGCATTGTTAGTATCAAATTTTTAAAAAATTATATTTAATTTCGACTCTATATTTTAAAATATTACTCAACCAAAGAAGATGTTCTATTATTAAGGGATTTTTTTTGTGCTTTGGCAAAGAATGAAAATTTCAAATAATGAAATCTAAACAAATTCATTAAGAAATTAATAATTGTTTAAACAATAACATCATATTATTTTAATAGAAAGATCTAATTATCGCCATCGTTGAGAATTTCATTCAAGATCGAAATTCTTCTAGATAAGTCAGCCTGCTTTTCGATGATATTCGCTGTGACTATCCTCGTGTTCCTCTTCATCTTCTCCGCAAGTCCGCGCGCGTTGATATCGGAGAATTTCTTAACCAATTCTCTTGAGTCGCCAATTCTCGAAAGTTCGTCGACGTGAGCTTCGACAGCTTCTCTCGTCGCTGCTGGGAAGAGGCCTGGCGTGTGGCAGTATTTAGCGATTATCGGTGGGACCTTAGATTGCTTAGAAGGAGTTTCAGGTGAAACTTCATCCTTCTCACCAGTCTTCTCGATTTTTTGCTCGGGGATTTCGTAAGGAGACAAGCTGGCCAAATGCTTCGAGATTTCTTGTGCGCTGTCGTCTGCATTAATGACATAGTTTCCTGCCATGTCTCCCAAAGACTCAGCGAACGCGCGGCTCTCCTGGCCCAAGAGGCATGTGATTTCATCGCCGACCAATAAACTGGAAAGTTGCTGTTTGAGCAATAAAACGGCTTCGCGTTTTCTGTCGACTCTCGCTTGTACTGCTTTTTGTCTCGCCTCCAGTCCACAGTATTCCATGCAGTCGCTCCTCAAGTCGGACACTTCATCGACACATTTGTCGTATAAAGAGCTGAGATTCTGCAGTTCTTTCCTCCATTTGTTTACAGATTCTCTCAACTGTTTTCTCAGAGAATTCTGTCTTCTTTCTTCTTCGATGACTTTGTCTTGCAAGCTTTGCAATTCTCTTATTCCTGATGAGTTTGGCATGTCTCCGAGGTTTGCATCGTTGAGGTGGTTGTGCGCGGTCTTTTCGTCGATCAGAGCCTGAGCAATATCGTTTTGGATGTCAACAGACAAAACTTCACTCGGAGCTTTGATGTCTGATTCTTGTGTGAAGACTTCTGACTGACTCAAGATGTTTTCGACTGCCTCCTTTTGCGATGAGATGCAAAAGTTGACGTAGTCGTCATTGGAATATTCGATTGATGCCTGGAGAGGCAATGTTGGCGGTCTAACTCCCCTGGAAACAGCAGCGAAGTCAGGAATGATAACGAACGGATCAATCAAAGTTATCGAGAAAGTCTTCAGCTGGAATGAAGACAAGAAACTGTTCGAATCTCTGATCAAGCTTGCATAGATGTTTCTCGTGTTTAGAATGGAAACTATTTGAACCAGGAATGGATAAACATTCGAAGATTTAAGTTTCTCCGACAATTTCTCGAATAACTCGACAAAGTTTTCTTGCGTGAATTCGCTTGTTAATTTGTCGTATAAAGCTAATGTTTCGCTGTTTTCTCCTTCTTCTAGAATTGTCACTGCTGTCATCAAAATGTTCCTGGCCTTCTTGATGAAGAATGAGTCGTCCGCCTTTTGTATGACAGAAGAAATCCTGATGAATGATGCCTTCGCCTTCGAAAAGTCTTCTGTTGCATTTGTGAGTTCGTCTTGTGCGAATCTTTTGATAGCTAATGTTTCTTTGAGAACTATCTGAGAATCAGCTGGCGAAAAGACACCTGCAGTGTTGATGTAAAGGACTTCGTTGACGAAGAAATTCATGAACTGTCTGTAATTGAAGACTTTGAGAACTGACTGCAATGAATTGTTCGAAGAAATAACGTCGATGATTCCCATGAATACCAACGTCAATGTCAAGTTCTTCAATGTCTTCTTTACATGACTAAAATCTGCTTCAAACTGCGAAGACAAGATGCAAACTTCTGTCAACAATTCGTGGATTGTTTCGATGCAAAAGCTGCCTCTTATCAGCCTGTCCATGCACTTGTACATGTTCTCGCCTTCCTTCTTTGTGACTGATAATAAGTTTCTGACTTCGCTTTCGAGTTCGCCGAAGATTATATCATTCCTGAAGATGAACAAATCCTTGAAATCGTTAAAATTCTCGAGAGTGACGTTTGTTATGTCGCTGAATATTATTCCTTCTTTCGTCAACAAATCCAGCAAAACATTTAAGTGATTTAGGATTTCTTCTGTGTCGTATTTTCTCGATTTTTCGATGTTGAAGAAATTCGACAAATATTTCATGGACTTGCTCATCCTTTCTTCATCCTGCGAGCGATTGTTTAAGTAGTTAATGGCATCCTTGAGTACATCAAATCCTTCTAAGTTGACTGACTCTTGGTCCAAGTACTTGACAACGCCAATATTCGCGCAAAGAATCCACTCTATGACATTGTTGAATTTCTCGATTTCTTCCTTTTGGTTGAGCGAAAGCAGTTTGTCGATTGCTGGTACTGTCTGTCCAAAAATGTTTTTAATGACTTCTTTGTATGTGTCTCTTTCGAAGAACGAGTGGAATTGCTCGATTTTTTCTATGACAGCTGTAAACTGCTCGATTTTGTCGAACAACTTCGCGTTCGCCATTACATCTTCCCTGAAGCATAGATGTGAATATGTTCTGACATACATCAAGTGCACTGCAGCGGTGTAATCAATGACACCGAGGAAGTCGAGTGTAGCAATCCAATTGTATGAATTAGCGATTTTCATCAACGCGTCGAAAATTTCTCTCGGTTGTTGTTGTCCGAAGAATTCTGTCATCAAGAAAATCCTCGAACACTCGCGCATGCACTTATTGAAGATAGTCAGCGAGTTGGGGCCGTGCAATATTGCGTTTAAGTTGAAGAAAAAGTTGTTTGAGAAGAGTTTCGTGAAATATGGTTTCTTCATTTCTTCCATTAAGAATGAAAACTCGGCGTGGAGGTTAGGAACTATTAGATCTTTCTCTCCCATGTGGTATCCATTGCCTATTTCGTCTTTTACGCCTTCTGTTGGCAAGTTAGTCAAAAATCTATTTAATATTTCTGCAACACTTGGTTCTAAGTTCTCTAAGTTCTTGTAGCCGAATCTGGCGAGACTGATATTGCCTATTACTGGGGCCATTATGATTGGAAGCGTTGGTTTAATTGGCTCTTTGATAATTTTATTTATATGTGTAATAAAAGCAAATGTTTGGTCGATTGTATCATAGAGAAGATCGAGCTTCTCCAAGCATGCCTTGATTATTTCTCTGCGAGCAAAAGCTTTTGTTGTGTGAGAGCCAAAATTAACTGAATCTGTCATTTTGATTAAGTTTCTGATCTGTGTCTGATACTGGTGGATCTGAGATGACGTAATATTGATATTCTTCGGATCAAAGTATGTAATAATGAAAAGAGTAAGTGCTGAATAATATTCTCTCATATCTGCTCCAGATAATGAGTTTGTGAGCAGAATTTCGATTCTGTTGGCCAAAAAGCAAAGTCTGACCATCTCAAAATAGATGTCAAGGATTCTGTAGGACATTGTGTAATTTAATTTGTTTCTAAACTCGTCTGATATTGTTTGTATGTCTTCATTTGTGTGAGCATTTTGGAAAATAGCATATATAGACTCAGGAATGTCCACTTGTTGCTTGATTTTCAAAATCGCTTCTGCTGGATTTCCGATGATTTCTGTTGTAAGGTCTGAATTAAATGTCTCGAGGATGAAGAAAGCACGGACACGAATTGTTTTTCTGATCATATCGTTGAAAATACATTCGATTTGGTTTTTGATTTCGTCTGTGTAGTTATTTGTGTTTTCTAAGAACGTAACAGCAATTGTGTGCATGCTCTCGAGGTTTACCAGCAGCTTATCTACGTCATTTATTTGTCTGTGAGTGATTAAAGATTTGATAACAATTTTGCTGTCTTTTCTTTTGTCTAAGTATTGTTTAAGAGACTTATCATCGATAGTCTCGCTCGACTTCATTATGTTGATCACTTCATTCTTGCCGTAGAAGTACTCTGCAAGATTTTCAGCATTGAAATGCGAAGAAACACGTGTAATTTCTGAATTATTCTGCCTGTATAAAGCGATAAGGTCAGCAGGAGCAATCTCTTTCGCGATAAGCTTATCAACTTTCTCTAATATTTCTGAGATTATAGCGAAAAATGAATCCATTTGCGATTGGGCAAAACTGTGGTTAATATACAAGAGATCCTTGTTCGCCTGGATGAAGCGCGCGTAATTTGCGATCATATCACAAATACCGGCATTATGATCATCTGGAAAAAGCTCTGTAATTTGTCTGTTTGAGGTTAAAACCGTGTTAATAAAGCCAATTGAGAGTTCTCTCATGGACTTTTCAGCATCCGTAAGAGGACTTCCATTTTGGGCTTGATTCATATATAGTTGAAAAGTGACGGATCTCAAACAATTCATTTGACAGTTTACACGTCAAAATATTTAAGGTTATATACATGAAAAATGACGGTGTCAAAAATCACTTTACAATTTACGTGTCAAAATATTTAAGGTTCTGTTGACATGAATATGTGAATTTGATTATTTATATGACAAAATAAATTTTAGCATCATTTATCCCTCATCATATGGCATCTGCATCTGATCTTTTCATAATACATATCACCATTTTAAATTTCATGTAGCAGTTATAAAAAAGGAGGTTGGGTGCAAGTTAACATGAATAGTTATCTAATAGGACCAGACTATCCATGGTCTAGGGTATCAGCTAATATATTGATTGCACTAAACTTTATAATCTTTATATAAAGCTATAGAAACGCTTTAAAAAGTGAAATACTATTAAGGTAGCTAAATATTTGCCTAATTATTGATTACAAATGATTGAAATCTAAATTATTTTTGAGCGACAACAATATCTTTTGGTCAATGAAAAAGCTAAAGATATTAGTATACATATCATATCTAATGATAAAATGCCGAAATAAATTGTTAAAGAAAAAAACGTTATTTTCAATGCCACCTAAAAAGGCGAAGAAGCAGAAACCATACGAAAAGCTCCAAGATTTCGTGGAGATGTATAAGAAAAACTGCGAGCTTTTCGGAGTAGAGCCAATTGATGCTGTTATGGATTTATACAACGAAGCAATAATCAAAAAAGCAAAAAAGCAGCCAATTATGCTTCAATTCGCAGATGAAGAGATCAACCCAGATCGTATAAGACCATTAATCGAGACATATCAAAATACTGACGTTAAAATTAAAATCTTATCATTCCTGAATACAAAATCTGGCGATGGTGGCCTTCATGCTCTAGCCCACGCGCTCAAGCAACCGTTAGAACTTGTTGGCTTGGCTTATCACGCTAACGAAGTAGGTCCTAGTGGCTGCAGAGCAATTGCAAGAGGATTTGTTGAATCTAAGTTCTTAACAATTCTCGAGCTCGATTTCAACGCTGGTATTGGTGATGATGGCGTTGCTGGTTTATGCCATTACGGCCACTGTGCTGCATTAAATCGCTTATCACTCAGTTTTTGCAATATTGGCGATAAAGGCGCAGAAATCTTAGCCAAGTGGCTCGCAAAACCCGAATGTCAGATCAAAGAACTGATTCTTAAAGGAAATCAGATTGGTCCGCTCGGAGCAACAAGTATCGGAGCCAATTTACCAGATAACAACTCACTCAACAGACTTGACCTCTCAGATAACGTATTTGGCTACAACGCTGAATGCTTAAATGCTTTACATGACGGAATTAAAGGATGCGCGCCGTTAAACGCTGTTTTATTGCTTAACAACTTCGAGTGCCCAGAAGGTATGGCAGAGAAGTTCTTAGATTTGGTTACAACCAAGCCTTTGGGAGAATTTCAACTTACTGTTAAAATGGATGCAAACACATTCCAGAATACAAGAGCTATTTCACTTACTAACGCAAAGAAGATCGCTAAAGAGGCGAAAAAGAAGAAGAAACCAGAAGAAGCTCCTCCAGCGGAATCTACGCCTGCTCCTGCTTCAGCTGCAGCTGCACCACCTGCTTCACCAGAAAAACCAGAAAGTGAGGATCCTGCACCACCTGCTGAATAATTTAATTCTTTTTATATATAAATATCTTAATTTTGTTGATAAATTATTTACATTTATTTAAATCGAACGCAAATCACAATCAAAATCTTTAATTTCTTTCAGTTTTAAACAAAATTAAAAATATTTTCTATGAACCATTTAATTCGAACTAGAATATTCAACATATTAACTATATTGAAACTATAGATGCTATATCTTAGAGAAAATAATCATAATATAACTCAAATAGAAGATTTGAATTTGATTAGTTGTTTATCATGTATTGTTTTCTACTTTTATATTATCCTTTTTGGGGGACATTTTTCATAAGCATGATAATGATTTTTGATAAATTATTCTCTAATTTTTGCATAGTTATCAGTTAATTTCTTATATGAAGTGAATTATATATAAGACATTCAATATCTATTAATTATAATACTTATATGATATATATGTCTACTAGCTATGTTGTGATGACCAATAATCTTCAAGCTCAATAAATGATTTCATTCCAACAGTTTGACTGAATTAAAGCTCAAAATTCAGACAAAACAATCAATTGATTGTAATTTTATCCTCTTTGCGTTAAGAAATAGTTTGATCTGAGCATTATTGACCATGTTTTGTAATATTCGCCGTCTTCGTCAACGAGATAACCACTATCTGCATTTGAAAATATAAGAGGAAGGTTGTAACAGTGGTACTCTCCATTTGGTGTCAGCTTAAAACTAAAACAATTATCAAATGTTGTTGAGAAATAGCTTGTCAATGATGGAGCTGTAAACATGAAATAATCTGGGCGCATATCTGACACAATTTGCTGATATGCCATGATTTTATAAGGAAAATTATTGAATGGGCCGAATCTTGCCAAAAATACGGCAAAATCAAAGATTGTTACTACATTTGGAGTCTTCACCATCAATACTTGCTGTATTGTTGAGTAATCATCATAGAATTCACGTGTTTCTTCAAGTTTGCTGAATAAAAGCTTTGTAAATGATGGAAAAGACACGGCAAAGATCAATGTTGAGCCAACTAAAAATTCCCATTTTTGAACAACATCTCGTTTGAATAAATTAATTGATTTTTCATCCATTCTATATAGTTTAATATGCTCTAAAAGGGGCAAATATGCTGCTTGAGTATTCATATTCATCAATGAATCGGGCTTACAACGTGAATTTCGAATTCTTCCTAAATCCTGATTGGATGAATTCTTAGAAAATGCTTGATTTTTGTAAAATGATAATTCACCAGATCTTCTAGTGAGCTCAAATCCGAGTGTTTTTAAGTTGACATTAAGCGTATTTAATTTTACGTCCATAACTTCGCGAAGTCTTGATTTGTTGATGAAAAACTCGTTATTAGAGTCTTGTACCCATCCACAGCCTGCAATATTGGCTTTTTCAGGGTCATTCTCAACCCAATTTAATAACGCTCTGACTTTGTATGGAAAGCGAGAAGTTTCATGCCTGTTAGATCGATGTCTGATTTCATCAAGTAGCTTTTTCGGGATTCCTGCAATCGGAGGAGCTTGCGGTGCAGGATTTTCCATGTAAAATCTTCTGATAAAATGACGAAATCTTAAAATCGTTTCAAGCTGCCATTTCAGTATATCAGAATCCATCCATATTAAGTATATAGATACAATACTATCTCATTAATAATATATTATAAAATCTTAAAAAGTTATTGATAATTCATATAGCTTGGGAATGAAATAATATATCATAGATTTAGGAAAAAAATTGATACTTTACATGTCAATTTTTCAGAAAAATTTTGACAAATTGACAAAATTTGGAAAAATAGATGTTAGTACTTAATGTGAGCTGATGAGCATTTTTTTTTTTTTTTTTGCTTATTTCATAACCGTTAAATATAAGACCAAGCCTTATGAATGATAAAATTAAAACATTGTATTCTATAAAAAAATTATTTATTTATTACATCAGAAATTAGCCTCTTAAGTTGGAAATTGATTGTAAATTTTGACTTCAGTGAGTTTCTAATTGTGTCTTTTCTGCCATAAATAGTAGTTGTTTGTTCTAAATCTGATCCTTTGTCAATTAGATAACGGATAACAATGGGATTAAGGCTATAGTGCTCAAGGAATATAGATAAAATAGTTTTATCTTCAATCTTAACATTAATATCAACTCCATTTGCAAAAACTAAACCTAATATCTGACAAATTGTAGGTGCTTTAATCTTATCTAATCCAGCAAGATTAAAGAAAGCATTCTCAGTTTTGTCACCGTGAGGTAAAACAGCTGTGTATTCAATATTTCTTCCGAATTTTTCAACAGCTTTTTGTATCAATGCGTAATCGCCGACTTTGCATAACCCGATGAACAAACTTTTTGGTATACGATTGATTGTTTCGAAATAATTAATGAAAAAATCAATAATCTTAATTCTCGAATGGTAGCATGCAAACCAGAACGCGTCCTTATGATTTTCAATTTCATCAAGAACATTATAATAAGGAACAAGAGATTTAAGAGCTTGTAAACCATCTTCTTGATCTTCGAGCCAGACGATGGCTTCTTTAATTGGACTTTTATCGCTAGAAACACCTTGAACGTTCTTTAAGAAGAGTGTAAGACATTCAACAGAATTCTTATGGATTAGCTCTTTGCTGATTTCTTTAAAGATTTTTTGATTTTTTTTGTAAAAATTGGAATAGTTGAAGCCAACGCTTTGTAAGTATTCGAAGATATCGATGTTTGGATTTTTAGCAGCCCTGAAAAGAAGAGAATCATTTATATCTCTACAAGAGCATTCGAGTTCAAAGAGTTCCGTAATAGCTTCTTGGCCATCTTTGGCCATCAATTGGCTGATAATATATTGAACTATTTCAAATGAGCCGCCAAATAAGGCGTAATGAAGTGGAGTTAGGTGGCTAGATTCGTTTAGCTTCTTATTGACATCGCCTTGATATACAATCTGCGATAAATATATATAACAGTTTAATGCGTTTGAGAATGCAACTGCAAATATTGGTCTAACATTTTCCTTTCTTTCTCCAAATTTGAATTCAAGGTACATGATCAAAGTATTGAATTTGCGCATCTCATTAACATCATCTTGCAATATTGCATCAAACAACTCGTTTTGATTTGGATCCCTCGACATCATTTATGTCACCTTTTGTCAAATTTTTAAAAATTTACAAAATATGACAATTTTTTTTCAACATTTCACCAAAGGATGTCACTATGGAAAATTTTATAAAATCTTGTAAAAATATCTGACATGTAATATTTTAAAATTGACTGATAACTGTTAAATAAAGAATTAGTCAAAATTAAAAATGTCAAAATTTTATATTTATATTCTTTTTTGATATTTTTGACATGTAAAATCAGGAAAAAGAATTAGTCATAAATTTTGTCAAAAAAAATGTTAAAATTTTATCAAGACTTCATTTTTCATGGTAAAAGTTTTTGTTACTGGTTGTCTTCACGCAGAATGGGATCTACTTGTAAACACAGTCAATGCTTTGGCTGAAGATGGTACTAAAATCGATTTTATTTTAGTTACTGGAGATTGCGAAACTTTTCGTAACGAAGAAGACATGAAATCATTTACTGCTCCGCTCAAATACCACAAATTAGGTACGTTTTACAAGATTTACAATGGCGAAACTCGTTTGCCTTGTCCTGCAATTATTATTGGAGGTAATCATGAAGCATCAGACTTGCTTCATCAATTACCATTTGGTGGCTGGATTGCACCAAACGTGTTTTACATGGGTAGAGCTTGTCAATTAATTGTTGGTGATGTTATAATTAGCGGTATTAGCGGTTTGTACAAGACGGAAAACTATTACACTAAAGTGAGTGAAGCATTCCCATTAAGAACAGTCGGTGATATGCATACCGCGTATGCGTTTCGAGCATTTTCTGATTTTCAGCTATTTGGACTGAAATCAACGCAAATTATGCTCTCTCATGACTGGCCATCGCAAATTCCAAGTCAATTTGGAGGAAAATATATTATGCAAAGAAGAAAAGATTTAGTTGAAGCTGATAAACAAAATACGTTTGGTCTACCAATGGGAATGAAGCTAATAGAAACAATAAAACCTTCAACTTGGTTTGCCGCTCATCATCATATAAATTTCCATGCTCAAATCAATAAGGATACGAGTTTTATTGCCCTTCCTAAGCCAACAAGATCCGATTGGTTTATTGTTGCAGATGTTGACGGAAAAATGGGTCCAATTAAATATACTGGCCAATGGATTTCGATTCTCAAAGCAACAGGAAAATACATGGAAGATCCATCACTCCTCAAATGCGATTGGAAACAGTTGTGGAATGAAATTGGACCAATACCAGAGTCCGAACCAATAGATCCTGAACCATATAACGCTGATCCTGTAAAGATCACAATAGATTTTTGTCAAAAACATGGTGTTTATTGTCCCAACGATGAAATTAGACAAATTATGAATACTTGAATAAAAAAAAAATTATTTAATTATTTCCACTTTTTACTTATATAAGGATACATGTATGTATAGATGTAAACGATAGACTAAATTGAGTCCAGTAAAAACGCCGAGTATGAAATTGAGTCTCGCTCGCATTCGCTCGGGGTAGAACCTTAAAGTAATAAATTTTTCTAGTT
>MRSU01002781.1:0-20796 GCA_008369845.1 Trichomonas gallinae | reverse complement strand
CTTGTGCAGTCAACAAGTGTTGTATTCCATGCATATGTCTTTCCATTGTTTGTTGCTTCGAATCCGAAAACTGAGCCTGGTGGGAAGAATAATTCAAAAGCACCTTTAGAAAAATTAGCAAGTAAATGACTGTAATTTCTCTTTATCACACTTCCTAAATTAAATGTGTATCCTTCATATTCTCCATGTGAGTTTTGTTGTGTTTTGTTCATAGTGTTGATTAATTTTCCATTATAGTAGATTTTGAATTCTGATTTTTTAGGGGTTTTAATATCTTTAGCAAGCAAGCCGACTACAGATGGCATCATATAATATGGAATGAAGCCAGGTGGAGGTGATGCAATGAATGGAATTTCTTCTTTAAGACTTTCATTAGTTTGAAAATTCATTGTGAAGAAGTCAACTGATCCTTTTCCTGAGCTTACTGTGCACATTGAAGTGCCTGTTAAAGATGGTGAAAGCATAAAATTCCTTTGGTCTAAAACATCATTGCCAAGATAAAGTATACCAATGGACATCTTTTTGTGCCCAAAGAAGATTTGAATTGAATTCTTGCAACCTTCCTTCCATTTTGGAGCTTTTTTTGTGCACTTAAAATTTTTCTCGGACTCATCATACTCTTTTAGTCTTCCAGTTGCCCAACTAACAAATGAACATTGACATGTTGCGATATCTTTGGAATCATCCCATGTAAGATTTCTTCGGTAGCCAGTTAACCACCGAACACGATTGAAGAATGCTAGCGTTCGATCTTTCAATTGTTGTGATACATAAACATCATACTTGCATGAATTTTTATTTCTTACTGGAGAAATAATACCTGAAATATTAATACCATCATCGGAGTCATCAGAGATTTTGAATGGATCTTCGAATTCGAAAATTGATTTTTCGAATTGCATATCATTATAGCAAACTTCGTTGAATTTCCTATACTGTGTCATAGGGAATCTCACTACCTCGCATATAGAGAAGAATGATAGCATCATAAACATAATGATAAAATGATTTGATTTTTTGATTGAGCAGTTTTTGAAAGAACTTGTTAAATTTTGAATTTCAAAGAAATTGAATCACTGCACAAATATTAGCAATATACATGAAAAGTGATTCTTTTTACTAAAAGTTTATAAAAAAGTTGATTTTTTAAACTTTTCAAAATGTGTTACTTATAAATTCAAATATGTTTTCCATAATATATTATATAGTGCAGTCATAATGCACGTTAATCTAATAATATCATATGAAATCATCCTCACCAATATACATAAATTGCATGTATTCATATACATTTTGGATGTCAAATATATTTAAATTTTGAGAAACAGACGACTTATTGAATTTTTTGTATGCTCAGAAAAAAGTTGAATAATATTTAATTTAAGATGTTTATTATAGGTGCATTCATGTGCATTATGAATGCTCATAAAGATTTTCAACTATAAAAGTGTTTTTGAACTGTAATGTTTGGTCAATAATTGAATTGATTTTCTCAAAATTCTGAATTTTTGATATGGAAAATTCCGAAAATATCAATAAACTGAATATTAATATTTACATATACTCGTATTAAATGTTTCATACTGAATAATGGTATCTGGATTGTCAAACAGTCCCAATGAATCAAACAAACATGATTTTTTTCCCTTAGAAATTTTATGAGAACATTAAAACTATTCAATTATGTAAAAATATGTGGGCATTGCATTTTATATTTTGTTTATCATCATATAATATATCATTCCATGTTGCAGCATTGTGATTTATTTAGAGATTTATTCAGAAATGGGCAATAACATTTAATTTTGTAATGTTGAAAATTCCTTGATTTTACAACTTTATCATAAGTAAGACCTGTAGAATATGATTAGGTTAACCATTAAAAATATGAATTGCTAAATAGATTTAGTCTAAATTACACCGCAAGTACTGTCGTAGCAAGAGTAAAAGCACCAGCGGCAGAACTGCCAGCTGCAGCACCACTATCAATTACTCCTGCGAAAACAAGACCACCAACAACAGTCATCCCTACTGCAACAGTGCCAACTGTGACACCAATAACTATGCTAACTTTTGACTTATTTGACAAGCCTGACTTTTGGCTAGCAAAAGCCTCACCTGATTCAGATTTTGAATCTGGGTCTGGTGCGACTTCTGATGTTAGATGATTCTCTGTGACTGTAGCAGTTGGTGGTGGTTGGTTTGATTGTGGTGGCGATGTTTGAACGGGATCTGGATATTTTCCAGCATCGTGTGCGCAGTTAACAAGTCTTGTATTCCATCGTTTGTAGCATCGAATCTGATAACTAAGTCTGGTTTGAACAAAGCAACGCCAGTATAAGAACCAGTCGGATGGTTATATGTTGTGTTAATGTCTGGATAAGTATCTAAAGCCTAGCCGTAAATTCCATCAAGGTCAGTGAAAATTGTTGAATTCTGAAGCAACTGGATTCTTAATGCTTGTGGCATTTTGAGATGATAAATACAGTCGTCAATATCTTTTTGAGTACCAATTGATGCGAGTCATTTTGAATATGCCAAATATATTCGTATTCGAAAATTGATTTGGCATTAACATCATCATTAGCACAGACTTCGCTGAATGTCCTATATTGAACCTTTGGAAATGCGACAAGCTCACATACAGAAGTAAAGAATAGCGTCAATAAAAATGAAAAAAAAAAATGAAGAAAAGTCGCTTTAGAATTTTAAACTAGTTGACGTATATATAATGCATAATAATATATCAAATATATGTGTTTGTAATGACTAATCTCATTTTTTGAATTCTTCTGAACCTGATTTTTTGAGAGATTTAATAATACTGATCAAAATCGATCATAATTCATAATACTATTTGTAATACACAATAATTGGGTGAAATGACAGAAAGCTTCATGAAAAAATCGAAGATTTCAAAGAAAAAAATTTTATAATTGATATGATCGTTAAAGAATTATCAATAGAATAGAAAACAAGAGTATATTGCTCTTAACCCCAACATTCAATCAAGAGTAATGAATATTTTTAATTACATCAATGAAAGAGTTTTTAATTTTATGAGAATCAAAATAATTAAGTTTGATTCTTTATTTTCCAAAGCATTATCATATATACGAAGCGATCAGATGGGAAAATTCATTTGTTCAGGACTAAAATTTTAACGAATAAGCAAGTCATAGAAAAAAAAATTAATTCAGTTATTTGCAATTATAAGAAATAACGAAAAAGAAAAATATTAGTATAAATTACACAGCAACAACTGAAGCACCAGCAGCAGATGCCCCAGCGGCGGCGGCACCACCGGCAGCAGCTCCACCGCCAATAACTCCTGCGAAGAAGAGACCGCCAACGACAGCAGCAGCTACGACAACAACGCCGACTGTGACTCCAACACCGATGCCGACTTTCTGCTTCTGTGAGAGGCCTGACTTCTGTCCTGCTGGAGTTTCATCGTGGCCAGAGCCTGATTCTGGACTCTGTGTAGCTTCTGTTGATGGTTGATTTTCTGTGGCAGTACCTGTTGCTGGGGATGCTGGTGAATCTGTTGAAGGATTTGATGGGGCTTCTGTTGGGTTTGATTGTGGTGCCGGTGTCTGTGTTGGAGCAGGAGCTGGATCTGGATACATACTTGCTGTATCGTGTGCGCAGTCAACAAGTGTTGTGTTCCATGCATATGTCTTTCCGTTGTTCGTTGCTTCGAATCCGAAAACCGAGCCTGGCTTGAACAAAGCGCCACCTGTCTCTGTATTAGTGAGATGCTCGTATGTTGTGCTGATGTCTGGATATGTGTTGAGGGAGTAGCCGTAAATTCCATCAAGAGAGCTATAAATTGTCTGGTTTTTGCCGTGGACTAGTCTTCCGTTATAATAAACCTTGAATTCTGAAGCAACTGGATTCTTGATATCTTTAGCAAGCAAGCTAACGATTGATGGCATCATGTAGTATGGAATATAACCTGGTGGGGGAGATGCAATGAAAGGAAGCCATTCTGCAAGGCTTTCGTTTCTCCAGATGTTCATTGTGAAGAAATCATAGTAAATCTGAAATGTATCGGGATCCATTTTGCCTGATGATGTTGTGCACATCGAGGTTGATTCATACAGTGGTGAAAGCATAATATTCCTGTGCCCAACGTCCAATAAACCTTCATCGTAGAGATTTCGAATGCCATTTGACATCTTCTTGTGTGGGAATGTGCCAATATTTGAATCCTGGCAGCCTATCCTCCATAGTGGTGCTTCATCCATGCAGCGTCCATCACGTACACCGTGTCCAAGACTACCACCACTTGCAAATTGAACGAATGAGCACTGACAAGTCTCTTCATCCATGTCATCCCTCCATGTGAGGTTCCTTTCATACCCTGTGAGCCAGCGAATACGATTAAAGTAAGCTAATGTTCGATCTTTTAAGTTTTGTGGCATTTTGAGGTGATAGTTGCAATTTGTACTATCATTAGCAGTAGAAATTAGAGCAGTAATATTGTATCCATCGTCTGAGTCATCTTGTACATTCCAAATATCTTCATATTCGAAAATAGAGTTTTCGTAGAGATGGTCATTAGCGCAAACTTCGCTGAATGTCCTTTGCTGTAACTTTGGGAATGTGACAATCTCGCATACGGAGAATATGAATAGCATCTATAAAAATGAAAGAAAAATAATTGATTGAAAAAATAAGATATCGATTTTTGAATTATCTCTTTGAATTTGGAATTTCAAAGGAGTGAATGTATATATAGTGTATTCCATGAAATTTGATATTTATACTCGTAATGATCAAATTCTATTTTTGAATAGTTTTTGAAATTTTTTTGAGAGTTATAAAAATATTGATAATATTAATGGTAATTTATAATAATCAGATGTAGATGTTGAAAACTTCTTGAAAAAATCAAAAAAATTGTTATAATTGAGAAAGAATTATCAATAGAATATAAAACAAGAGTACATTGCTCTTAACCCCAACATTCAATCAGCAGTATTGAATTTATTATGAGAGGAAAATTTTTTAAATATTTATATCATTTATATAAATAAAATAACGATATAAAAATTCCACACATTCAAAAGTTAAGAATTTTTTGAGAGTAAATTGTATATTTTTGGCTGCGATGTAGTCAGTAAATTGAATTATTGATGCTTTATTTTTCTTCAAATATAAAAAAAGTTTTAAAACCTTAACGAATATTTTGGATAATTCATGTATATTTTTCATATGATTTTATATGAAACGATCAGATAAAAAAATTCTATTCAATCACAAAATTTAATTTACAAAATTATAGTTCAAATGTTATTATTTTATTGTTATATTTATTTTTGAGCAAAATTAGGAAATTTGATTGAAACTTTAGATAAATCCTTGATTATACAGGATAAATAATATTGCTATTATTATATGCATTCTTATCTGTATTATACACTATTTGTGATTGACTAACATTATTTTCGATCGGGGGAGTTTTTAAATTTACACCTATTATACTTTACTGGTGTTCGATATTCATCATAAGCTCTTATTATTAGTATACAAGTTGAAAAAAGCCAAGAGGATCAATCAAATCACAGAAAAAATACGATTTGGATGCAAATAACAAGTTAACAAAAATTGTCTTTGTAGAATAGCTCTACTAGCATTATATTTATTAATTAAAAAAATCGATTTTACAAATATCTGTCCTGAAAATTCTCTTATTTTTGAATCAAATTTTAAATATTAGGGTTAAAATCAAGAGCGTCTAGTAAATTATGTTTGGTTTGTCGCTTATAGATTGGATTATAAAAGAAAAGCTGATTTGATTGCGAGAAATCTGGAATGTTCGGAATAAAAAGTGAGAGAAATCTTAAATTTTAACAGTAATTTTGGGAAAACATGTCGTATGCCCATATATGGTTGGTTATTTGTTTTTCTTTCCAAAATTTTATTAAAAAAATTAATAAATTTTCAGAAAAACCCCGTCCCTGTGAAACAAGTAGAATGACCCTTTGTTCGATCAATCTCATTGTAATCTTCTAGAAGAATTGAAAATCAAACAGTCAAAAATAAAAATCGTCTCAAAATGGTAAAAGGATTTTAAGTCCTGTTATTAGCAAGCATGAAGATACCGCTATGACATTAACAATTGTGAATTTATTTTTCAAAAGTATTTTTTGCCGCGCTGTCAAAAAAATGATCGATTGTGATGTTTACATTTACTTTTGATAAGTAAGAAACTTTCTGTTGATTGATTTAGAAAATGTTTGTATATTGATAAATAACATAATGAATATATTAAGTTTTTCTGACAGTTACAATATAGATCCTGCAATGACTATATGTTAATATTTTTTTAATGTTCGAACAACCTATAAACTTTGAATTTTTCTGAATAATCTATGAAAAAAATAAAATCATAATCAATTTGTTGTTTATCCAAAACTAAGTATGTCTTTCCGTTATTGGTATTTGTAAACTATACAAATTGAATTTATCGGCATTTTAAAATGGTTTATAGATAATATAAAGATTGGAAATATCATTAAATCATATCAAATACGTTGGATTTTTGTAAGATAAATCAATTTTTCAAAAAACACTATTCAAAAAGTCAAAATAAAACGGTTATATTCAATTTTAAATATTTCGAATAATAATAAATTGTGATTTATGACTAATAATAAGCCAAATTCATCTTGAATATTTTGAAAGAAACGTTCGATATTTTTTATTTTTTGAGAAAGTTTGAAAATCAAAAACTGATGGATGGATGCGGGCAAAATAAGATCAATATCCCTAACTATATCAGCAAGTACAAAGTAATAAAGGTATTGGGATATGGAGGCTTTGCTGTCGTTGTCCTTGCAGAAGATTCTTCAACGAAACAACAAGTTGCCATCAAAATCATCGATAGAAAAGAAATATCAAAGCAGAACTATATTATGTATCTCGAAAATGAACTTCGATTATCCGCAAGATTTCAACACCCAAATATCGTGAAAGTTTATGAAATTATATATGAACCTGACGTAATTAACATTGTCATGGAATATCTATCAAATGGAGACTTACAGAATTTGCTGGAGCAAAACATTAACTTCACAATACCAGAACAACTCAGGATCGCCTTCGAAATTTTACAGGCCTTGAAGTATCTCCATGAACGTGGTATCTGCCATAGAGATATAAAGCCAAGCAATATTTTATTTGATGCGGAATTTCATCCAAAACTCATCGATTTTGGTGTGTCGAAGGAACAATCGGACTATCTCAACACATACTGCGGCACATCCTTTTACATGGCTCCTGAAGTCATCAAAAATCTGCCATATGATGGCAAAAAAGTAGATATGTGGGCATTTGGTGTCACATTAAATTTAATCGCAGAGAAAAGGTTCCCGTGGCCTGACCAGCATAACGATGTTCAATTCATAAAGAATGTCATTCATAATAAACTACAAATTTACGTCGATCAAATGGGCATAATTGGCGACTTGATAGCAAAATCCCTTGTTATTGATCCCGAAGAAAGGGCGTCAGTAGATGATTTATTGCATTACCTCGAAGAATGGGAAGCAAACAGAGTTTTCATCAGTAAATCTGGATCAAGGCCATGTAAGAATACTTTGCTTCCTAAACTTTACAACCCTCAAAGCAACAACTCGGCGCCATTTGTGCCTCGTCTACTCCCTCAGAACGACAAGCTGATCAAAAAGTTGCGGATCTCAGTTCGAAGGAGAATTAGTGCGGACTCTAGATTATAATATATTTGTTTGTTCTAAATATTGTTTTTGTTTGACTTAGTAAATATTACAATTTGCCTTTAATTAATTTATCGAATAAAATATCATTAGTAACCGACCATTTTTCTTTATTATATTTGTTCATTCTAGAATACTGTTTTTATTGAACATAATAAAGATTCTCTATTTCCTTTATTAAAATTTTCAAAAAATTATCATTAGCAACTGATTATTTTTCCTTATTGAATTTGTTTGTTCTAAGATATCATTTGGATTTAACTTGGTGAATATTATCTACTCCTTTTATTTTATTTTTCAAATAAATTATATCATCAATAAACAGCCATTCTTCTATATTATATTTGTTTCTTCGAGAATATAGTTTTATTTAACTTTGTAAATATTACCTATTCCCTTGATTAAAATTTTCAAAAAATTATCATTAGTAATAGGCCATTTTTCTTTATTATATATATTTGTTATAAAATATTCATTTTATATAACTTAATAAATATTCTCTATTCCTTTGATTAAAAATTTTCAAAAATATATCATTAACAACTGGCCACTTTTGTTTGAAAAATAAGCTTGTTATAATGTAAAACAACTAAAAATGCAATAAAAGCAAAATCGCTTTTAAAATTGTCAATTTTTTTGATCATTTTCTATGAGCGACGAAGGATCGGACAAAGAGAAGGAAATCGGTATTGTGCCACTTGATTCTGGCGAGAAAGACAAGGATGACCGCAAGCGTGCACCACCGCCGCGCGCAGATCCATCCAAACTCAAAGGTTCTGGGGGTTCACCGCAAACATTCATGTTTTCCAGCTCCATGTCAATCGAACAAGTCAAGGACCAATTAGCGAAGATCTTTGTGAAGGTTTACGAACAAAATCAGCTCAATGATGATACTTTATCTGATTATCTTTCTGTTAGAAAGTTACGAGTCATTATACGATTGCTTAAGCTTACAGATAAACCCGAAAGTTCGCTGAGGAAGCCAATTCTTTGCAAACTTCTGCTTCAATTTTTAAATTCCGATCAAATGAAAGTAAAATACGAACGTGCAAGCGAAGAACGGGAGAAACAGGCGAAACAGAGAGCAGAGAGACGTGCAGAAAAGGCCGCTCAAAAGCAGCAAATCGCAGCTGAACAAGCAGAAGCTGCTGCAGCTCCACCACCGAAGACTGAATACACGAGATCATCGAGAAAGGCTGCAGCTGCCGCAGCTGCTGCTGCTGAGGAAAAGCGCGAGCTTCCTAGGAGCGAATCTCACGGAAATATGTCTGAAAATGAAAAATTCAAGAAACAGTCTGCACAGATGTCCGCCTCACCGTCATTATCACAGCCGTCGCAATTTAATCAGCCAATTGCAAGCACAAGGTTTGATCTTCAATTTAACACAGTTAGAGACTCAGAAAGGGCATTAGAAGCTCTTCAACATGTTAACTCGATAATATGGAAATTGTCTGAGCGTATTACTGAGCTAGAAAGGGCAATTTCAATTTTAGTTTTAAGAATTTCTGAAGCAGAACGATCACTTCTATAACCATTAGTTTTGTATTGATGAGTACAAAACAATTATATCGATATTATTTCTTTTCACTCAATATATTTTTTGTAAATTATATAAACTTGTATCTATTATCACCAAACAACTATTAATCAAATCACAAAGATCAACATATCAAAAATGCTACATTTGCAATGTTCGATGAAAAATAAAATTGAAAAATAATTTGAAAAAAGGATTTTTGATAATATTGAGGTAGTAGATAATGTATATAAGAGGTGTTTGTTTCAAATAATATAAATTAAAATCTTTATTCTTCTATTCTTTGATCACAGATGTGATATCAGCTGTGTAAACTGGTATTGTTAATGATGATGGAATACGGATGTGGATTGTTGCAACATTCTCCTTTCCAACCTTTGCAAATATTCCATTAATTACATCGCAAGCATTTTCAGCAATATTAGCGGCCTCCCAGCTAAGCTTACCAACAGGAGCAGCAAACTTGTTTCCTTTTGGAAGAATAACAGGAGAAGAGTTGAGCGCTGCGTCGATTGGAGCAGCGAGGTCTTCGCCGGTCAAATCAACGAGGATAGGGATCTTCTTCTTCTTGTAGAACTCCTCTGTAAGCTTTGTATTTAATACGTGAGAGACTCTGGAATCAGCTAAGAAGCATCTTGTGTCTTTGATTAATTGGCGGGCATTATATGTCTCTTTGAAGCGTTCTCCGAACTTTTTAACTGAATATGTCTTGATTTCAACTGGATAATCGAGCTCGCGGATTTTTTCCTTCCATTCTGCGTGTGGATCTTTCGTGATTAAGACGACACGGAGAGTGGAATTCTCGTAGAGATTATGACGAACTGGAATTGTGAATGGGTATTGAGATTTGCATTCAAAATTTTGCCATAACGTGAAAATTAATGTGACATTTGGGTCCTCAGCAACGAGCTCATCTTCCTCCTTCTTCGTGAGCTGCTTGAGAGCCTCAAAGCCTTGCTCGATCTGCTTCAACAACGTTTCAGACATTATTGTCTCTGCAAAAAAATTTTCTAAATTTTGAGGACACAACACAAGATTTTGTTCATTATACAGCCGTCTATTAGCATAACAAAGCAGATTATCTTTAAAAAATATCAAAAATCATGCATTTTAATTTTATGAAAAAAATAATTATCTATTAGCATCAAATTTAACATTGTATTTCAACTATATATAGGTTTTGTGATTTATATTTTCTTATTTTGGATAATTTTTTTAGATTTTTTGATTTTATATTTACAAAATTCAATAATAATCTAGATTTAGTTATTTTAACTTTGTATTTCAATTATATATAGATTTTATATTTTAATTCTTTATTGTTTTCTTTGTATTTTTCATAATTTTCCAAATGAAAATATTATTGCATTATGAATTATGTAATATTGTACTTTGACTATTAGATACATCATGATCGAATTCTATAGTAGCACACTTTAGTATTATGATTTTTATAACAAACAAACAATATTAAATAAAATTCGCTGATTTCAATGAACATACATAATATTTGGATGTATTATAGATGAATTTCTTATCCTTTATCTTTAAATGAAAGAAATTTCTTCAATAAAGAAATCTGAAATCTGTAAATTCGATTTCATTGCAATTTCAGGAGTATTACATTGAAATAAAGCAAAATCAGAATCCGAAAACAAGCATAAAAATTATGAGTTATTATGATGCGTGCGTTTTACTGAAATACACACAAGAAAACGGCGCAGACATTGTAAAGTATCACCCACCTGATTTCGACTTTGGAAAACAGCGAAAATCGTTTATAGCTTGTTCTTTTCCCGAAGTTCAAGAATTAGATTCCATCTACGCTTTTACAATTAACAAACATTTATGTTTCGCGTGGACATTTGTCCGTCAGCAGCAATTATATTCAATTGTTGTTGTTACACATCATTGTTTTGCTTCATTATTTATCAATTTCTTCAAATCAGTAAAACAATCATTCACAATTGATCCAGCAGAGGAAATCTACGAATACGTAATGATATTTTTGAGTCAGTGGAAGTTTGATCCGCAGACTTCAAGATTATCAGTCGTTTATCCACAAAAGAATTTCTCAACACTATTAGATTCCAACCACGCATTCCATCTACACTTCGATCCCGTGTCACTCATTGGGCCTACTGAAGTTTTGGAAGACGTTTGGAATTCTCTTGTAACGGGAAGGGGTGTTCTTTTAATTGGAGACACAGCTGAGCAAGTTTCAACAGCTGTTTTTTCTGCTCTTTCACTCATTGCGCCAATACATTATGCAGATCCGATTTTAATTTACACAAGATTCGGAGACCAGCGATTTGCGGACATAATCAATGGATCCAAGAAGTGGAAGATTGTAGGAACAACGAATATTCTCGCAGAAATGAGGTGTAAGCAATTTCACACTGTTGTTCATCTTAGAACGCAAAATGTTGCTCCAGCACCAGAAGTAAGGGAAATGTATCAGCGTAGGATGAATAAAATCATAAAGAGAGTCGAATCAAAGCTGAATAAGAATCTTTATACAGACCCTTATTCAGATATACTAGAAACACCTTTGACTTATCCACAGATTCTCGAAATAATCAGTCATGTGAAATTTTCAAGCGCTGATTTCCAATTATTCCAAAGATCGCAGACATTCATTGAATGGAGGCGTGGAATTCTCGTTCGTCCGCACTTTAGAGATTCTATGCTCTCATTTCTACCAGAAGTTGTTATCGAAAATCGTCCAGATGATGAGTTAATAAAACTCAAAGAAGCTCTCGTGAAATTGTTGGATAAGATTCACGGCGATGATCATCTAATTGCAGTAATTAACCAGCACATTCACATCGTCGATAAAAGACTAATGAGCGCAGATCTACCGACTGAAAGATGGAAAAAGAAAACTTAATCTAATTAATCATATATATATATCGTCGAAAAGAGGCTAATTAATGCATTCTTAGCTACTGGAACAAGAAAATGAAAATTTGAAATTATATAATTTGTTTGTATTTTGTTTTATATTATAAATCTGATTGTATTTGATCGATTTTTATATATTTCTCGTTTTACAAAACAATATTTTTTTGCATTTTTTGAAAAATATATTTTTTTACTAAATAATACTAACAAATAACCAGTGAAACAATAGCTTAAACTTGCTGTGTGTAAATGTCTGCGGATTCTTTCAATCTATTAACAACTGTTGTAGTATCATCTTCAAGATTAACTTCATCTATCTTATCTATAAATTTAGCCCATGCCTCGAGACTCTTGGCATAAAGTTCCATTTGAGCGTGTGCGTAAGAAGATAAAATAGTGATTAAATCGCGATGAAGTTGATTTGCGTAAGTTGCAGCAGCTTGAATAGCCTGAGTATTGGCTGTTTGGCAATTTGTTGTTGCAGCTGTGATTTGCGCAGCTGTTTTAGAGGCCTGCGCTCTTGTTTGATTATATTGTCTAATTGCTTGATCGCGTTTCTTGAGTAATTCCATGCAAGTCTTGGCCAACTCAAGGGAAGAAGTAAAAGACATTGATGCTAATTGATGATCTCTTGAATACATAACTTTTCTTGCATATTCTACTTGAGATAAGCAGGAAATAAACATGTTAAGAATTTCCTTTGACTTTTCAAACTGTGGTTTTGATATTTCGAAAAATGCATCAGTTAATTGTTCATTTAAAACACCAACAGATCTTTCTTTTTCGGCAATTACGGTGATTTCTTCTTTAACATAAGCAGCAAATTTATTCATGACATCAATGGAGCTGTAAATCAGTTGTCCTCCTGGTTCAATCCATTTTGCAGCCATTTTTATTATAAACGTTAGCTTGTCACGTAAAGTTCGATAAGTAATAGTTTTGTTATGTAAATTATTTATTTTGTCAAAAAGGATTGGGATTTTGTCATGTAAAGTATAAAATCGAAAATCATAATCATCCATATTTGGAAGATATAAGTATGTTATTTAATATAAGTGAGCTGTAATGGAGATAATATTAATGTAACATTTCATATTATTATTAAAATCAAATTTGATATTCAATGAATAATGAAATTTGTTGTGTATTTTGAAGGGATGATGTTGTGTAATGTAATGATGATAATTTGATAATTGTTTTTGTAAGATAATCACATAAACAGAATAGCTGAAATTTAAATAAAAACAGCAGCTAATGTTGATGTAATTATTAAAATATTTCAAAATTGTAGCCTTATTACTCGGAGGAAAATAGTCAATGCTGAGATTACAAAAAATGATAACAATTTTGATAATCAAAAAATTAAGTTTATAATCAAGAATAAAAAAAAATTAAGCTGCTGTAAGATCATCGTTGAAGTAGATGAGAATTGCTGGAATATACATATCAAAGTCAAGGCCCAAACGAGCAAATTTAGCGGATTCGTCGTGAATTCCGTTCTGTTCTAATGTCTTTTCCATCTTAAGAACATTGCCCTGGAATTTCCACGTATAGCTATCAGCGTGAGAGTTGATTTGCTTGAATCTTTCGAGGATATCATTGAGTGTCTCTTCACCGGCGACTTCAATGAGATCTTCCTTCGATGTTAATGTATTAACAATTCTAATATAGCGAGGATTCTTAGAAAGTTGGCCAATAATCTGTGACTCATCCTTCCACCATGGCTGAGCTATTGGCTTTTCTGTAGTGTTTGGTGTTGGATTTGGAAGATGTAATAAACAATCGAATGGAACATGTGGAACTTCGAGTTCTGTGACTGGATCGATTCTTGTCTTGATATCCTTTGTGTCTGGGTTGAACCAGTGAGAAATATCTGTGCCAGCAGACTTGATGATTGGCTGAATACCTAATTCGTTCTTGTTTTCAGCGACAAGTTTTGTCAAATCCCAGACCTTGCCGAGGAAAGAAACCCAGCAGTCCTGTGATGTGTTGTGATGAGCAACTTCGCTTGGGAGAATCCACTTCGACATTTGAATAACGAATAATTTGACAAAAAATATTTGACGTTTATTTTATTTTTTGACATTTTCTGTCATGTAAAGTTAAATTCACCCTTCTACACAAAGAATAAGATATATTCAGTTTATTACCTATGGTTAGATTCATATAGACTCAAATAACATAATAAGTTGGGTTAGAGTGAAATAAATTAATATTGAGACAATTTTGATTGCAATAAAATTTATTAAATACTATTATATAATTAATTATCATAAAATATAGCTAAGTACAATGATTTCAAGCGATTGTTAAGCCTTATGATAGATAATTTCGATGAATTAACTTTGAGGAATTTGCGATTCGGTCTATTTTATAAGATAATTTGGAATTCTCTATATAATATTTATTAAAACTAATTGATGATGTGGGATCTTTCTTGTCAAAACCTGGTTCCCACAATGGGGATAAAGATTCGATCTTTCTGCACAGTTTTCGAGTTTTTGGGTTGCATACTGATTAAAACATGCTGAAAAGCCGAACAACCAATTTTGGGAAGCCGGTTATTCTGATTTACATAAATTTTTAAAATTGAATGAATAAAGAAATTCTTGAGAATTTGAGATTCATTGAAAAATAACAGGTTATACATCTATCCCCGTTTGTTAAAAATATCCTATAAAATTATTTTTCGTTTCAATGCTGAATTTTTAGAAATCATTGCTGTAGAATAAGATAGCAAATTGGATTTTTCTATAATGTTTTCAAAAATTGAATCTTATGTTTACATGAAAAAAACAATTTTATAAAATCTTCATGAATATATTAAAGATAAGGAATTATTGCACATCAATTCGAAAGATCAAAACCGTAATTTAATCACAAAAATATGTTTGCGGATGCTTTGAGTTACTTCTTGCCGTTTATACGGTCTTCGACTATTGATTTTAGTGCTGTAGGGTCCTCGGTGTTGCCAATCCCAAAATTTAACATTAGTTTTTTCATGAGTCTTTCGCGTGCCGTAACTAGAATCGTACAGACTGAACCATCATGTCTTATTATAAATACACCAGTCGTAATCGTAGGAGATCTACATGGTAACTTTGTTGACCTTTGTAGAATTCTCAATTCCCAAGGACTTCCGCCTGATACAACTTATTTATTCCTTGGTGACTACGTAGATAGGGGTCTGTTTTCAACTGACGTTGTTGTATTGCTGTTTATATTGAAGGCAACATATCCTAACAATGTATATTTACTACGAGGAAATCATGAATTTCAATCAATGAATTTTTACTACGGTTTTTATAACGAAGTGTTCGAAAACTACTCAAAAGAATTATTCGCTGCTATAAATGAAACATTTACATACTTATCATATGCCGCAATTATAGGAGGTCATACTTTTGCTGTTCATGGCGGCCTTAGCCCACTACTTAACTCACTCTCTGATGTTAAATACATTTCAAAGCCAATACTCGATCACGAATTAGAAAAACCGGATTCTTTGATTGCAGACTTGATTTGGTCAGATCCAATGCCAGATGATTCGGAATATACGAATTCATATCGTGGAAATGGAAAATTATTCGGAAAGAAAGCATTAATGAAATTTTTAGAGTCAACTCAAATGAAAAGGATTGTTCGTGCGCATCAATGCGTCTTAAATGGATATGACAATCTATTTGAGGGCAAAGTTTTAACAGTTTTCTCTTCATCAGCATATAACGATAACAGGACAAATAAATGCTCAATTCTCAAAATCAACAATTTAATGCAGCCAGAAGTTGTTACCTTTGATACAATTAGAACTATAACTCGCGATAAAGCCATTTTTTATCCTGTTGGCGATACAACACCCCATTGTACGAAGCTGCACGTGCTCGGACAGCCAAGGAAGGTGCCAATACGAGCTTCTTTTTCAACTGTTGGCATCAACAAGCATAGTATAACTCCAACACCAGCAATGAGAATGATAACGATGAAGCCGAAGCTAGTAAGAAGAGTTTCAGCTCCAATAGAGTAATTTGTTTGCTTTTTTTTCTTAGAAATAATAAATGTTTTGTTTGTATTAAATTTTGATCTAATATATTATAACAAATTCGTAATTTCATTAAAGTTTATAAATATATCACCGAAAACTGATTTATATTTGAATGTGCTCAACAATGTAATTAGAATTTAAAAATATTAAGATATTTTTCTAATTTTCATTCGTTTAACCAAAGATTTAGACTAGAAACTTCATTGTTTAGAGTATTTTAAGTGTCAATTCATTATTATGTTATAATTAAAATTAAAATATTAAAATTGGAAAAAATAAACAGAACAATTTATTCTGCACCTTTACTAAGGCGCCATTCGTCGTATTTCTTGAGGGAGGCAGCATCAACAGATGGTCTTCTCTTAGCAACAGCAACAGCAAAGTCATTGTTGCCAACGATCATCTTCGCGTTCTCCGCAGGCATATTAAGGAATTCCTGAGTGTCAAGCATCGATGTAAACTTGTCGAAAACCATTTGTACGGCATCTCTGCACAAATTAGTAACATCGGCGCAGGAATAGCCGTCGAGCTTCTTAGCCCAGCCTTCGTAGTCGAAATCTTCGCTTGCATTTTCTTGAATTGACATTTTGAGAATTTCTAATCTTCCTTCGTAATCAGGAAGCGGGATGTAGATTCTTTTCTGGAATCTTCTCAGCAGGGCCTCATCGAGGTCCCATGGGAAGTTTGTTGCAGCTAAAACGAAAACTGATTGACGATCTGATGTCCCGTCGATACCTTCTAATTGAGTAAGTAATTCGGCTTTGATTCTCCTGCTTGCTTCGTTTTCGTTGCCAGATCCTCTTTGCGAGGCAATTG
The DNA here is from genome assembly GCA_008369845.1 of Trichomonas gallinae. Lineage (NCBI taxonomy): Eukaryota > Parabasalia > Trichomonadida > Trichomonadidae > Trichomonas > Trichomonas gallinae. Next base: position 3,755 of record MRSU01002781.1, on the reverse strand, counting down.
AATCAACTTCATCGAAAAATATTGTTGCTGGAGCCATTTGATTGGCTAAAGCAAACAAGTAATTGACGAGCTTTTCACTTTCACCTAAAAATCGCGATGTAATTGTTGCTGCAGTGATGTTAAAGAAAGTTCTCTTGCATTCAGTGGCAACTGCTTTAGCTAAATATGTTTTACCTGTACCAGGAGGTCCATAGAAGAGTACACTCTTCCATGGTGCTAGCAAACCTTTAGCAATGTCAGGACGCATTGGCAATATAACAAGATTTTGTCTAAGAAGCCTTTTAACGCCAGCTAGGCCAGCAATTGACGACCATTGGATGTTTGGCTCGCGAACTAATATACCCATATCTATAATTTGCTGAACTAATGGATTTGTAGATGGATCTAATGGATCCGGTGTTTTCGCTGGCGATTTTTCTTGATTTCCCTTCTTCGCCTGGGGATTTGCAGGCCTATTCTGCCCTTGCTCGCCCTTAGGAGGCGCAACAGAGACTCTAGGCTTGCCTGGTTTAATTGGTTGGTCAACCATTACTCTTGGACGCGGTTGAACATGTTTGCCAGCAACACCTATCTGCGGTGAAACGCTTGCACGCCTCTGTACGTTCTGATTCTGTCTTCTTTCGCCTGGAAGATCTCTTCTTCTTTGTGGAGGTTTAAACTGCTTAGGAGGCTCCGGCGATCTTCTCTGCTGCCTTACCTGAGGTGGTTCTAGTGCCTCATTGTCTCCATCAGCTTCAGGCTGCCTTTTTGTCGTTTCTGTATCAATAGAATTCAGAATTCGATCGAATGCTCGCTTAATTTTAAGCACAGAGTCTTTCTCATCGCGTACTTCTTTCTGCATTTTGTTCCATTTTTGATTTGCTTGAATATCGTGACATGCTGCAATTTCATCATCGATTTTTTCGAGTGCCTGATCGTAATATTTTATTGAGTTCGCGTAATCCTCTATCTTCGCCTGTTGGCGGGCCTCGTTAACATCGGCGAGAAAAGGATGCAAAGGTAAAGAATCCATTATAAAAAGTGACTCTTTAAAAAATTATAAAAATAATAATTATTTATTTTCAGCTTTTTTTGTTTATTTTATCGAATTTTCATGAATTTTCGAAAAATGATATTTGAGAATATTATGTATAATAGGCAATAAAACAAAATTAGCCGGGAAACAAAGGATTTATTGATACTTTTAAAAATTTAAATTATATTTCTTTGATTATGGTATGATTGCTAGTAGTAATAAGTCATATTTTATTCAAAATTTAGGAAAACCAAGATAGTTATATACATTTCTCATTCAAAATATAGATTTGTTATTATTATTTCAACAAAAAATGAATTTTATAAATATATTTTCCGGGAAAAGGTAATTAATTTTCGATATGTAATACAAAAACGCATCAAAATCAAATTTGTAGTAATTTCGATTGAATATAAAGAAAATCAAGTATGAAGCATTTAAAATCCAGTAAAATATCAATTTATCCTTTTGAATGACTTATTTGACAACAGTAGTTTCGCTGATTGTTTGAAATTTAAAATGAATTGCTAAAAAATTCGCTAAATTGGTAATGTATTGTTGAATATTTGAATATTGTAGCGTGCATAAAATGTTTCAGCTTATCTTATAATGGTTTGATATGATACGATGAATGAAAAAAACAGCAATGATAATAATGTGTTTGTAAAATAATTTACGTGTCATAAATATTAATAAGGGTGTGGAAAATCATAAAAGGTGAAGCCATTTGTTACAAAAAAAAAATGAGTGAATATGGCTCTGAAAGTGAATATAGCGACAGTCCTGCAGTACAGGTAAGTTTCTACGATGATTACGCTGACATCACCCCATTGCCTTTACCTAAACAAGTTCCTGGATTTTTCGAGATGCATTATACAGATGATTACAAGGAGCTAATGGGATACTTTTTCGCTCTTTATGTTAAAAGAGAGTATTCAGAGCGTGCACTCAGGATGTGCGACAGAGTCCTCAACCGTTTCCAGCTGAATTATACAGCATGGAGCTACAAAATACTTATATTAGAGCATATTGGATACGACTACAAGAAAGTTCAGGCTGACGTTGAATACCTAATTTCTCAAGATACGAAAATTTTCCAAGCTTGGCAATTTTATCGTTGGTTATCAGAAAGACATGAATTTGATGCATTTCCTCTTATGCGAGATGTATTAAAATACGAACCAAAGAACTTCCATGCCTGGAGTTATATTGTTTGGTACACCAGAAAGTATAACAAAGCTGATGAATTGTATAATTTATGTTTGGAGCAGATTGATCTTGATGCAAGAAACAATAGCGCATGGTCTTCAAGAATGGTAGCAATGGACATGAAAAACTTAGATCCAGAATCAGAATTTGATTCCGCTGCTGAGTCTCTTCGTAAAATTCCTAGAAATGAGGCTGCTAGAAACTACCTATATGGTTTATGTGATAAGAACTCGCAATTAATTCCAAAATTAGATCAACTCGGCGAAGAACTTCGTGAAAAGAATCCTGATAATTTCAATGCTTATAGATTACTATTATATAAAGCTTCTATCGATCAAAACACAGAGAAAATCGGTGAATTGTGTGACCAGTTGATTCGTGTTGATCCAATACGAACCAATTACTACAATTTGCTCAAAGCTGGAAAAATCCAATATATGTAATGTAATTTTAATAAACATTTTTTGCAATGTATTTTTTTATATTTCATTGTTAAAGATATATTATATATTAGATCTTCAAATATACCATTTTTCGATTAAATAAAGATAATGTGAATCTGAAAATCGAATTTTGTATTGGAAGAATAATATTTGATTTCGAATAACAATGATAAATAGTTTATATGAAATTATTGGAACAAGAAACTTCCGAAAATGTATTGCCTGCCGTATAATAGCACAGGACTATTGACATTCTTAGTTAAAGTATCGAATTCTTCTTTTGTTATCGATTCATGTCCTGGTCCAAGGTTAAATTGTTGCTCAAACACTACATCAGAGCCTTTGTGTGTGAAAAACATATTTGCTTTTAATTCTGAGATAAATAATTTTGCATTGAAATTTCCGTCTTTTTGGCGGAATAGTGTATACAAAAGCTCCTTAAACTCTTTGTTCGAAACGCATGGTCTTAGCGGGAAATAAAGTTTGAAAAATCCATTGAAATCAATTGCACCATCTTTATCAGCATCTAGATATTTTAACATCTCTTTCTTAACATCTTCATGTATGATAGGAAATATAACATCAAAAGAATCCTTTGAAATTTTATTTGAATCTGTACTTGCAATTTGGAATTTATTATACATAGCAGTGATGACTTCAGGTCCTACATTATAGTTATATCTAACATTGTCCTGCAGTTGTTTGGATTCCTTGTTGCCTGATGCGCTTTGCCCTCCACCCATTTAAATTTTTGTGATTTTTTCTAGAGTATTGATACCTCCTCAGTTCCTATATCTATTTTCCAATCAAAATGAACTTTTATATAATTTAACTTTATAGTCAGATTTGAACAATTTTTGCCATGTAAATAAATTCAGTGTCATTTTTTTATAATACAGGAAAAGTCATAGATGTGATATTCATTCCCTCATATTGGCAATTTACCACATGATTAGATTCATATTATCCAGCTAACAATATATCTAATACTAATATAATTATATTTTGAAATTCTTTATCTCAATTTTTGAATGCAATGATGAAAAATAATATGATCACTTTTGAATGGTTTACAATGAGCAAAAATT
>MRSU01002780.1:0-10489 GCA_008369845.1 Trichomonas gallinae | reverse complement strand
ATAGCACGTGGAACGTACTTGCCGCCTGTGGCCTCGTTGTAGTAAACGTTGATGCGCTCGAGCTGAAGATCGGAGTCGCCGTGGTAGGAGCCTGTTGGGTCAATGCCGTGCTCATCGGAAATGACTTCCCAGAACTTGGCACCGATCTGGTTGCCGCACTGTCCAGCCTGGATGTGAACGATTTCACGAACCATTGTGAATTAATGATATTTAACGTATTTGGCGGTTTACTTCAATTTTTTCCTCAAAAAACGTTTATATTTTTTCGGCCCTTTTTAACACTAAAATATTCATCTTTGCAATCTCATTTATCTATATTTTAAATTTCTGCATGAGTTTACCATCAAAAATTCATTATTTCAAATATCTCCACTCCACACATCATTTCAAATAGCCTCACTCATACTCTCTCACTCTGCACACCTTTTATCATTACATAATACTTGAATTGGCCGTTGAATTTGTGGTTTTCTTCAGGAAAATAATTATTCATGAAAAAAGTATTAAAATATCGATCAAGACCAAATGCTTTATGTGTTTCTATGGCTATTTTTCTATGTCAATAACTATTGATGCAATGAAATCAAAATTTCTCATGGACAAATTATCATCATATTTCTGATATAAAGATTTAGCTTTGAATCCTATAAAAATAGGTCAATAACCGTCAAAGATATGTAATGGCCGATGAGAAGGATGTCTATAATGGTTTTATTAATAGATTGAAATGAGTTCCTTAATTGATAGGCAAAATGGCCTCATTTCTGAGTATATATCATCCTATCTGAAGCTTATTTACGTAATAATATAGGAAATAATACTTAAATATTGAGAAAAAATTACTGGGAATTGAAAGGTTTTCATATTAAGATTTTATTATAATAACAATAACTAGTTGGCGCAAATGGAATCAAATATACTGGAATTTCGTACATCTCATTGAGTAGAGAAATATTGAATAAATTTACACATTATTCGTCATATTGCAATGGTGAATTGCTAATGGCCTTTATATCATGCTATTTCAAATACAATGGGTAATTAATACTTTGTGGAGTGTTCAATAATTCATTAATGTTGAAAATAGGCAGCTGTGTGGGTTTAATTGATGCTTTTTGTTGTGAATTGCGCTTCATCTTTTTCCTTCTGAGCAGTGAATATCTATTTTTGATGTTTATTGCTGTTTTGTTTGGTAAAAACTCTTTAATCTTTGTCCATTTACCTCCAAACTCTCTGTATTTCTCTTCTAGTATCATATCATCTTCAGCTGTCCAAGGTGAAGTAGCTACATCCGGTGATAAATAGTGTGTCCACCTTTCTCTGCATTGTCTCGGTGTCCTGTTTTCTAATTGCGCAGATATCTCTTTCCAGCGGTGCAGGCCGAGCTCATTCACGAGCTTGATGATGACCATGTCCTCCTCCTTCGTGAATTTCTTCTTCATCGAATTTTGAGCCAACCGCCTTATCTATAGAATCGTCAAGTTTTTCCATTGAAAAAATATTTTGAATTTATATTTTTCAATTCGTTTTTTCTTGCTTTTATTTCAAGATTTGGAATTATGGTGATTTCGCTGACTGAATTTTATAACGTAAAAAAAATTTCAATTCTTTTTTCGTTCTTTTGTTGTAATATTTGGTGATAGTGCGATTTCTATGATCAAATTTTATGACGTAAAAAATTTTTCAATTATTCAATCAAAAGTGTCATGAACTAAATTTTCGTTCTAATATTATATAGTATATCATTAGAAGACAGAGATTTGCCTTATCGGAATTCTGTTTTGTAAAAATTTTATGTGTCAAATGACATCTCCAGTTGAAAATACTTCTGCTATAAAGCTACGATATCATAACATTTTTAAAATCATCAAAATTTTCATGATAAATTCTGATTGAAGAAATTTGATGGTTGAAATATATAGAAAATTAAATTGTTCGGTGATGGTACCATTCAGATATTAATGTATTGGCCTATTAGTATGGATTTTACCACATCTAATTAGACAACTCAGTCACTCGAACTTATTTTGAAGATTGCTTTTAGTTGATGCTTGAAATATGATATGGTATAGAAAGATACATAATGGCTTTTAGCACCGGATGATAGAAGATTTAACTAAAATTTCTTATCAACTCAAATTTCAATTATAGATTTTGATGTATCAATGGAGTGTATCCATTTGATATCACTTTTCCAAATACATCTTTGGTAAAAATCTAATGTTTTTTCATATTCACGAACTCTAAAACATCAAGTAGAAAACTATACCTATATCATCAAAATCACATCTTTATGTTCAAATGAATACATTAATCTTGTCAATTATGTGATTTAACATACTTAATCATGAACTGCATGTAATTTTCAAAATTGGATGCTTGTAATAGAAGAATATTAATATTCACGAAGATGTAGTGTATCTCATTGTTATATTAAAGCCAATTTGTAAAATCAAATCAAATTTTTTAGAAAATATGAAAATTTAAATGAACCACTATGTTGAATAGGCCTATATCTTCATGGACATATGTAGCATGCATAGCAACATGCTCTAAATCGAACATATTTTTTGTCGAATTTAAATTCACTCTTTTAGAGAACTTTAACAAGATTTTGGGTTATTTATATGTAGTTCTATTTAAATAAATAAAAAACAGAAGAAATTAAAAATCATAAATGATATAAAAAGTGTCAGAAACAAAAAAATGGAGCTAAATTCTCTTTCTGGCATCTGGGCCGAATTTAAGGAAGTCTATGGTAATCAGAAGTCCCACCTTAGAGGATTGGACTGCTTTGCCATATTCGGAATCCTTGTTGCCTGCATTCAGCTCGTTTATTCTGGCCTCACACACGGATATCCATTCTGCAGCATGGTTTCTGCCGTTTGCATGAGCCTTGGTTTTACTATCCTCGTTATTTCTCTCCGTCTTCATTTAACACCCGAAATCAAATCCTCAATATCAAATTATCGCGCTTTTGTTGAATACATCGTCGCAATCTCATTCTTGTTCCTCTTTGTTTGGAACTTCATGAACTAAACATATACTTTTTATTGTGGAAAATAATAACATAAAAATAAATTTAAATTCTACAACGCCAAGAGGATTCTTCTTGGACTTCTTGTACCTTTGGCTCAGTCTGCTTATTTGCAACAGATTTTGGCTGCTTTCTCTGCGGAATTGTTTCAAGCAATGATTTAGTCCAATCATTGCAATTAACATATCTGACCAAAATCTCTACTACTTGGTTGACAGTGAGTACTTGTCTGCCGTCCATTGTGATGTGCTCTGGAATAGGGAGTCTTTCCATTTTTAATCCATGTCTAATCGCATAATCCCTTGTTATGTTCTTATGCGAGTTGTGGTCAATGAGGCAGCCGATAATATAGCACTTTGTTGGGTCTAACTTTGTGCAAATATTGTCTGTATCAGCTGTGAGATAAATTAAATCTTCTTTTGGAAACGCATCGATGAGGGTTTCGTTTTTGTACTGAATTATGTTGTTATTCCACATATTTCCATTGACTCTATTGATTAATTCGCGCCATTTTAGATCCATTGATGTGAATATCATTGGAATTGATTTTCCCGCCAATTTATCAAAAGCGTACGCAAGGGAAATCTGAGAAATCAGCTTTTTTGATGTATGATCGTTCATTAATGCACCCCATTGCATATCCATAATAATCTTCGGTCCGGGAAGCACGACAATGTTAGAATTTTTCCTGGCACGTCTTGCTTTTCTCTTTTCAACATCAACTTCCTTAGAAATTGGTCCAAGATCTGAACTTTCTTCCATTTTTATTTTTTTCTTCCTTTGTTGTCACTTTTTAAAATCTTGCACTGTCACTTTTTATGATATGTATTTTTCATTACAATCAAGTCTCATATTCTTGTATAGATCCTAAAGGAAACCAATTTTCTCCATTAGAGTGTGGCCCGAAAACCAAGAGATGATAATGATATCTTTTTTGATGTAATCAAAAAGGAAAAAATACGAGATAAGACCTGAAGAATATTGAAATTTGGTTCTTTGCCTGCAACATATTTGATTTTTAGATGATTTTGTTGAAGATTTGAAAAAACAATTTATATTCGTTTAAGAGTTAAAAGATGATGTTTATAAAAAAATTAGTATTGCCTTTGACATAATTTTTTATCGAGCCAACATTTATTTATGAAAGGAAGTCTGTGTCCTCATCTGGGAGTGGGATTGTATCAGCCTGCTGGAGTTCCTTGTCGTACTGGTGAAGGAGTTCCTCAGAGACCTGGACCTCTGGTGGGACGAGGGATGGGTGGGATGTGAACTGGAGGTTTGGATCACCAAGAAGGGATCTGGCAAGGGAAAGGAATGGCATTTCGAAGTGGTAGTTAGACTTAGCAGAAACTTCGAAGTATCTCATGTTGTTCTTCTTGTGGAATGTAACACGCTTTGGTGGGACCTTTCTCTCACGGATATCGATCTTGTTACCGACAAGAACGATTGGGATGTTCGGGCAAACACGTGTAAGATCACGGTGCCATGTGTTAACGTTACGGTATGTAGCTGGGGATGTGACATCGAACATGATGATAGCGCATGAGGCCTCAAGGTAGTAGCCTTCACGGAGACCACCGAAACGCTCCTGGCCGGCTGTATCCCAAATGTTGTACATGATTTGTCCACGTGTTGTGAAGAGGGAGAGCTGAGAAACCTGGACACCGAGTGTTGGGATGTACTTTCTTTCGAATTCACCTGTCTGGTGGCGCTTGACGAATGTTGTCTTGCCGACACCGCCATCACCGACGAGGACGAGCTTAGCCTGAAGAGCGTATTGCTGCTGTTCCATTAAAGATAAATTTGAAAGACCGCCCATAACCGTCCACTCATCTCAAATGTTTGTGTCTGATTGAAAAGCTCTCAATTCAGTTCACTCTGGCACTTTTGTTTGACTTTGATATACCACCCTAAAATATACCAAAAAACATTGTAAAAATCGCTGATACGTTTACTTTTCAAAAAGTGACGATTTTAAAAATTTCATTTTTGTTTGTTTTTTGATGGTTAATATCAGCATAAAACTGTTAGTAGATTTCCTAGCAAAAAATCTAGGTTTGGTTTATTTTTTCCCGGCAAGAAATTTGGAAAAAATCTAAAAATAACAAAGATTCTTTTTAACAATTGATCATGCTTGCCTTGTTGTAGATTGTTTCGAATTGCGAGTAATGTGGGAATAGCTATGAAATATGAAATTGCGGGAAAATTTTCGTTAGTGGGTGAGTGTTGCTGAAATATATATTATAGATATACTAGTGCAGAATAGTCTAGCCCATTGATAAAAATACAAAATACCAGATGGTATTATTTGCGTCTCCATCGCATTTTAAAGATATAGCAAATGACATTGAAGATGCACTTGTCTCCTCGATATAAATGGTTTAAATTTATATTAGTTCATTATATATTAACTACAGCCCTTCGATATTTAATCAATCTCAATATTATTCAAGACCTACTCATATATAGACTTAATAGATCTATATTATAGGAGTAATATAGTTTATATCTTTCATTATTTATGCTTATTGACAAAAATATTTTTGTTTTTTGTTCAACTTAATAATTTTACAATTTAATACAATATTATCTTTTCTGATGTGAAAATTATTAATACATTATTCATAAATTGGACAATCTCAATAATTTTTATGAAATTTTTCGATTTCATAATCAAAGAATCAATTTCATATACAATTTGATTCATTATATCATTACTATACTATGATCAATCTCATTGTTGTAATTGTTATAATTGAAAACGATTATATAAGAAATGAAATATTATTTTTGAAATGAATCAAAACGAACTAATTCAAAATTAGTAAATCACCTAAACATTGATATAACAAAATCTATGTGACTGGTTGATTAATCGGATGAGCATAAAAACTTTGATTAATTTCGAAAATTTGTGGTATTGATAGCTTAATGTTTACTATGATGTCTGGATGAATAAAAGTGAAATTGTCACTTTTTGTAATTGGCACATTGTCAGTTTGGTCTCATCTATGACAAAAATTTTTGCAAATTTGACGTCAGCTGACAAAAAAATATTAGAAAAATGTTCGCATTGTTGTTTTCGTTATATATGCGAATTAAAATGCCAATAGGCGAAGTCCATCATATTCCTTTCCTCAAGGAGGATGAGCTCAGGTCATTTTTACTTGAGCACGAGAAGTCTGTGATATTCTTCACTGATGGCCAGTTTAAATACGACTTCGCTAATTACGCTATACACAGATTTGGTCATTCCATCTCGTTTGCCGCTGCTCCGATTGAAGCTGCAGAGAAATACAACGCAAAAGGGCCATTATTCATTTTGGCCTTCTATAAGTCGGAAATTGTCAAAGTTCCTGATGCTCCTTTCTCTGCTATTGCATTTACTAACTGGTGCGACAACGCTTTCGCTAAAACAAATATCAAAATTACGCATCCAGAAGAACTACGCGTTATTTTTGTCTCAACGATCACATGCTGCTTCGGTGTCGATATGACAACACGCCCAGAGAAGCTGCGCGAAGATATCACATTCTATCAAGTTCCACATCAATTTTTCACATATTTCAACATGAACGTCTCGAAAGGTTACTACATATACAGATCAGCTGATAGACAACTCGTTAAGATGGACAAGGATCCGAATAAATTCCTTACAACAAAAGTCACTGATTTGCATTCATCTAATCTAGTAAGGAAGCCATTCTTCGGTGGTTTCTTCATGAAAGAAAGCAATGTTTCGCTTTGCCACACGGAATCCAAATTACTCAACACATTAGCAAATAAATATAATGATGACTTTTATTTCGGCCCGCTTTCAGGAACTCTTGCCGACACAATTGCTCGCCAGTACAACCTTTTGCATGTTCAGAAGCCATTCTTTGCCATTTTCGACACCAAAGGCCGCTGGATAAAAACAGGCGAAGAAATCCACGATATCAATGCTTTGACTAAGTTCATTGAAGATATAAAGAGCAAATCCATCAACTACACAGTCAGAAGCGATGGATCTGGAAGACTCTCTAAGAGAGTTACAACAGTTACATATGAAAATGCTATTGATACAATCATGAATGACGGAAAGGATTCTATCCTTTATATCACAGGACGCTGTGGACCACGCTGCACAATCTATGATACACTTATCAAGGAAGATGCAAAGATCTTCGAAAATTCAACTGTGAAATTCTACATGTTGAATGCTTCTACTAATGATATTCCAGCTCCTCTTGATCCAAATGTCAATATTCCGATATTCTATGAGCTCCCTTCAAAGAAGAAGATGTTCGGCCCAATCGAATATGATGGAACAGGCAGAATCGATGATTTCAACAGATTTATCCTAATTAGGAGCAGTGGTCCATTCGAAGAACCTAAATACAACGCCTCTGCTATCGATACAAAAGCGAAACAGAAAGCTTTTCCATTCCTCAAGAAGTCCATTGGCATCGCAAGCCAAGAAAATGCAACGGCTACTGATGCAAATGTTACATCCGTTGAAAAAGACGACTCAACAACAAATTCGAAAGATTTAACAAAAGAGTTATAAAAGATTAGTTTGTATGTATCCAAAACAACATTTTTCAAGAGATGCATATTGAAAAAAAAGATCAAAATATTTTCTTGATGTCCAAAATAATTTTGTTTTTGATTAGAAAAAATGAAGCAAGAACCCAAGCTGTAAAGTTGAATTAGTACGCTTCAAGATGATCATTAGAAATTGCATGATGTAAAATTATCGAAAAACACCAGGTTTGAATAGGAAAGAAGTGAGACTTCAAAATAAAATCTATCTATAAAAATTCAATTTATATTTTACAAAGATCATTTCTATAGGTTAGTGTGCTTTCAAAGACACAAAGTGTCTTAATCTACATTTCTTCTCATCAGACTCACAGTAATAGAATATCTACTTTACATAGCAATTCTATTATTTATTAACAGAAAATTAAAAAAAAATAAATTATATGAATGAAGCAGCGCAGTCCCACATTGTTTGGTAGCAATCTTCGGCATTCTGGTGTGCGACATCGTCCAATTCTGCCTCTTTATTCCTCTTCACGATGTTTCCGAGAAGCTTAACGTCTTCTGGTGAACATTCTCCGAAACCTTCGCCCAAAACGAGGATTATCTTGTAGCACAAGTAACTTGCAGCGCGTCTGACGTCAACAACGTGGTGTGTCTGCCATGCGCTGTCTATTGTCAGGACTATATCAGTCAGCCAGTTCGCGCACCCGAATTCTAAAGCGCTGACAAATTCCGCCATATCACTGAGAGACGCTGCCTGAATTAATGTCGATTCATGTGCAACACCACGTGAGAAAGCTTTGATGAAATGGCCACAAAGATTGCCATTGGGGCTGTGTATAAGGCCAGGACCTGTGCGTCTCGCAAGAAGCATCAGTGTTTGTGCTACTTTTAGAGATAAAGCAACGTCATTTTTCGGAAATTCCTCGCAAAGTTTTTTGACGACTAAATGTGGGAAAACGTCACCAACTGACTCCAAGCACCTAATTGCGTTGATGTATACATAACTTTCTTCATGTTTAAGCTGGTTTTCAGCTAAAGGAAGAATCTTCTTAATATTTTCTTCTTCTCTCAATATGTTTCCTTTCTCCATGACACCACGCCTCAGCTCGAACAATCCGCGACCTCTAAGTGCTGGAATTGGGCTCGTTAAGTCATTTGTGATCGACTGAATTATATCCGTCACTGGATCTCCGCTAGGTCCTTCTTTTTCATCTGAATACTTCATCGAGAGCATCTCTGGAATATCTCCGCCGAATGTGTTGATAACTTGGCGTGGAAGTTCATCTACTTCTAGACCTTGAAAAACTGTTTTTGCAATGGAAACAATGTCTACACCAATCTCAGCATCACCTTTCACTCTAGATAGGAATGAAAGCAAAGGAACACCCCATTGTGGAGAAATTTTCTTGATCGAAGGCATTACTTGTGAAATCAACTGAACAGCGCCGAATGTACCTGGAAGAGCTTGAATTAGGCTCTCCATGTATTCCGGTTTGATGAGCGGAGCAATTAATTCGCGCATTTTTGTGATTGTAAGTAGTTCTCTGAGTTCATCCGGATCATCTTCTTCAACAAAAACTCCTTCAGGGACAACCTTAACGGAATATGAATCTAAACCAAGAGGAGACAAAGATGAATCGGCGACAATGACTTTAACGAATGGAATAACAGTGTCTTCATTAATGAGGACCTTTTTGATGAGATTCATGCATCGTGTGTGGATTTCACCTTCAGTTTGTGCTGCAATGAATAAAATTCGATGAGGCATTGGAGAAATTAAGACTTTTCTCGCTGTTCTATTCAGCAACACATTTTCTAGTGTCCATAGTAATGTGCCAAGTGGCTTCTCTGTCGTTGTTGGCCATTCTATCAAAGGCGACAAATCCACATTTTTCAAAAATTGTTCTGGCCTTGTTGTTATGATATAAGAAATAATCTCTTTGGATAATTTGTCTCCTTTTCCACTCCTTATCGCTTCAATAAGCTTTGTGAATAGTTTATTATAATATTCATCCTGTGTTTCTTTCGCTGGTGGTGTTCCAATAGCTTTCGCAAGCATTGGTGGTGGAAAAACTGTGTTTTGAATCGCTTCAAGTGAATCTGATCTGTTGAGGACAATGTCTGTAAGTAGATATGCAACGTTGATTCCTACTGGAACTAAACCAAGCACGCAGCTAAACAACGTTTCAGTATTTTGATTATCCATAATCTTTTTCAACAGCTCTTTGTCGAGAAAATGTAATACAGAGATTGCGTGTTGCAAAAGCAAACCGTGCATCTCTGCGTAATTGACATCGCAAAAGAATTTATCAAGTGCATCAAGAAAATATTGTTCTGGACGAAACATTCTTGGTGGAGCTGGTGCAAACAGCCAAGACTCCATATCGTAGAACTCAATTTGTATAGATTTTGGAAGATGAGGATAGATTCCCCAATTTATGATGCAAGTCATAGCGTATGATACTGCTCTTTGTGAATGAATGTTGAGATTTGGATCTTCTGGTAAATAATTTAGAATGACATGAGCGCAATAATGTGCTAAATCGAAATAAACATTTCCTGTTTTTTCTATTTCAGGAATGTCATTTGAAATCTCATTGATGACCTGGTTTATGGGCATATGTGGTTTGTACTTATCAAGAATTAACTTTTCTAGGTTCCGAAACTCAGGAAGCAAAGTGGTCATCTAAAATCTAGATTTTTGACATCAGATTATTATTTGTCATGTAAACGATTTATATGTCATAAAAATTTTACATTAAATGACAATAAAATGTGACAATAAAATGACAATAAAATTTTACGTGTCAAAAATGCAATTTGTCAACTTATTATTGATTTGGGGGGCGTAACAAAGTTGCGAATCTGACACGTAAATTTTTGTGGGGGGAAATAATCTAGATGAGGGTTGGATTGGAAAAA